>JAODAL010018772.1:0-73828 GCA_025379985.1 Phyllomedusa bahiana
GTCTCTCGGCCTTGTACCCCCTTCCTTTCTCTCCTCACTTCAAAATTTTTTAGGGCAGTGTCCCATATTTTCAGTAAGCTGATCCCTTTAGTGAAAGATGAGTGTAGGAGGATTGAAAGGGATCCTGATAAGTAGATAAAAGGCATTTTTTTCTAATAAGATATATCAGAAAGTTTCTTATTTTTGCTTTTGATTTATACCACACTATTGATTTATACCACATTTGTTAAAAAAAGTTAGTGGCCATTTTACTCTGTATAAATATTTTTATGAACCTATATTATTTTCTATTTTATTTCTCTCAAGTGAAAGTTTTTACAGTATTTCTATTAATCCAATTCACACAGATCCAATACATTGATTCTATAGAAATATATAGGCCCATGCTGCTCCTTCCCATTCCTCCCATTTTATATGGAGGAACACAGATGTTTTTTTTTTCTTTAAAAATGCCAAGCAATCATGACTTGCTTCAACACTGGCTCCTTAATTGTGTCATGAAACAAAATAGCTGCATACCACAAACATTTAGATATAACTGTTTTTGGATGACAATAAACAAATGTAATGTTTTCAGCTTTTCCCACAGCATTGATTTTTGTTATTGTCACATTTGTTTTATCCTCCCTGCCTTCCCAGAGCCATATGTTTTTAACTACTAGAGGTATAAGGGCTTGTTTTTTTGCGGAATAAAAAGTTCTTTTTAATGGGACCACTGACTGTGCCAAATAATGTACTAGAACCCCCCTAAAAAAATTGTAGTGGGGTGGAGCTTGAAAAAATGTGAAATTGACATTTTTTTGGAGTGGCGGGGTTGTTTTTATGGACTTTATTGTGCAGTATAAATGACATAAATGTTATTCTGCTGGTCAGTGTGATTCCAGTGATACCAAATTTTTTGAGTTTTAATTATGTTTTACAATGCCCCCTTTTTTGATAAAATGCCCCCTTTCTTGATACGATGCTCCCTTTTTTGATGCAATGCCCCTTTTTAATATGATGCCCCCTTTTTTGATACGATGCGCCCGTCTTTGTTGCAATGTGCCCTTTTTTGATGCAATGCGCCCTTTTTTGATACAATGCCCCCTTTTTTGATGCAATGCCCCCCTTTTTTGATACGATGCCCTTTTTTGGTACAATGCCCCCTTTTTTGATACAATGCACCCTTTTTGATGCAATGCGGCCTTTTTTGATACAATGCCCCCTTTTGTTAATACGATGCCCCCTTTTTTGATACAATGCCCCCTTTTTTGATGCAATGCGCCCTTTTTGATACAATGCCCCTTTTTTGATTCAATGCGCCCTTTTTTGATACAAAGTGTCATTTTAGGTGCATTAAGTAATCTATGCAAGGTATACCTGACGGCATTTTTTAGAAAGTTTTCGGACTTCAAGGTGCACTTTCCAGTGATTTAATGCGCCTAAAACTGGCATAGATATGCCACTTTTCGGACATGTCGCCTTAAAATTTTGGTGTTGGGTATTTTCTCTTCTATGGTGTACACTGCATGGAGTAAATATTGTTACCGTATATACTCGAGTATAAGCCGAGTTTTTCAGCACAAAAAATATGCTGAAAAATCCATCCTCGGCTTATACTCGAGTCACTGTCGGCGCTAGGGCGCTGCGATGGCCCGAGTGCTGACAGGGACACTTCAGCTATATGCACCTCCTCAGGGCGCATATAGCAGAATCCCGAGAAAGCCGACAGTGTTCGGGCGCTGCTGTGGCCCGTGCACTGTAAGCGATCTCATGAAAAAACTTTGAGACTCTCGGTTCACATATTTTGATCAAAAGATGTTTAAGCTGCCCACGACTTTCAACGTGATCTCAAAAACGGGCAGTCCTATGCTATCAGTACCTCTCAATCGAGCCAATCTGGGCTCTCACTGGGTCCCAAACCCACCCCATTATTCAGAGAGAAAAAATAAAAAAAACCCAACCGCAAGCTGCACTTCTTATGACAGCCTGTGAGAGTGGGCGGGGACAGAAACCCAAAATGGAAGCACCCCCTTTCCTTTCCCCTATAGGTTAAAATCAATGTACACCAAGTATAACGTATGTTTTCTGCACACCAAAAACATTTCTAAAAAAACGTACGCAAACCTGGTGCCACTGGCCCGGGCTGCGCACACAATTAATTATACATGTACACACACAGACCGCCGCCAGCGGCACACTCCTGCAAAAAGGGCAATAACACTACGTGGAAATCCCTAAAGAAGCATTTATGCTATCTATTTATACAAGAAAAAACTTTGAGACTCTCGGTTCACAATATTTTGATCAAAAGATGTTTAAGCTGCCCACGCCTTTTCAAGTGATCTCAAAATCGGGCAGTCCTAAGCTATCTTTACCTCTCAATCGAGCCAATCCTGGCCTCTCACTTGGGTCAACCGACCTCCATTATTTCAGAGAGAAAAAATAAAAAAAAACCCCGAAAACCCGCAAGTGCCCTTCTTATGACAGCCTGTGAGAGTGGGCGGGGGCAGAAACCCAAAATGGAAGCACCCCTTCCTTCCCATATAGGTTAAAATCAATGTACACCAAGTATAACGTAAGTTTTGTCACACAAAAACATTTCTGAAAAAACTTATGCAAACCTGGGTGCCACTGGCAGGGCTGCGGCACACATGTAATTATACATGTACACACACAGACCGCCGCCAGCGGCACACTCCTGCAAAAAGGGCAATACACTACGTGGAAATCCCTAAAGAAGCATTTATGCTATCTATCATACATGAAAAAACTTTTTTGATACAATGCCCCCTTTTGTTAATACGATGCCCCCTTTTTTTATACAATGCCCCCTATTTTGATGCAATGCGCCCTTTTTGATACAATGTCCCTTTTTTGATACAAAGTGTCATTTTAGGTGCATTAAGTAATCTATGCAAGGTATACCTGACGGCATTTTTTAGAAAGTATCGGACTTTCAGGTGCATTTTCCAGTGATTTAATGCGCCTAAAACTGGCATAGATATGCCACTTTTCGGACATGTCGCCTTAAAATTTTGGTGTTGGGTATTTTCTCTTCTATGGTGTACACTGCATGGAGTAAATATTGTTACCGTATATACTCGAGTATAAGCCGAGTTTTTCAGCACAAAAAATATGCTGAAAAATCCATCCTCGGCTTATACTCGAGTCACTGTCGGCGCTAGGGCGCTGCGATGGCCCGAGTGCTGACAGGGACACTTCAGCTATATGCAACTCCTCAGGGAGCGCATATAGCAGAATCCCGAGAAAGCCGACAGTGTTCGGGCGCTGCTGTGGCCCGTGCACTGTCAGCGATCTCTTCCCCTGTATGCGACTCCTCTGGGAGCAGCGAGGGATCGGATCGAGGTAAGTGTTTGTATTTGTTTTTTGTTTTTTTATAACCTACCTATAATGAAAAATACCTGCCTATACCCTGCCTATACCTACCAATCAGGACATGTACCTGCCTATACCCTGCCTATACCTACCTATAGGGACATATACCTGCCAATAACCTACCTATAAGGACATATACCTGCCTATAACCTGCCGATAGGGACATATATCTGCCTATAACCTGCCTATTCCGCCTATGGGGACATATACCTGCCTATGGGTGACATATGCCTGCCTATAACCTGCATATAGGGGACATGTACCTGCCTATAACCTGCCTGTGGAGGACATATACATGCCTATAACCTGCATATAGGGGACATGTATCTGCCTATAACCTGCCTGTGGAGGACATGTACCTGCCTATAACATGCCTATGGGGGACATATACCTGCCTATAACCTGCATATAGGGGACATGTACCTGCCTATAACCTGCCTGTGGAGGACATATACCTGCCTATAACCTGCCTATGGGGGACATATACCTGCCTATAACCTGCATATAGGGGACATGTACCTGCCTATAACCTGCCTGTGGAGGACATATACCTGCCTATAACCTGCCTATGGGGGACATATACCTGCCTATAACCTGCATATGGGGGACATATATCTATCTATAACCTGCCTATGGAGGACATATACCTGCCTATAACTGCCTATGGTGGACATTAAACTGCATATACCTGCCTATGGAGGACATATACCTACCTATACTTGCCTATGAGAGATATTAAACTGCCTATACCTGCCTATGGGGTATGTTAAACTGCCTATACCTGCCTATGGGGGACATTAAACTGCCTATACCTGCCTATGTAATTTTATTGGTATCCATTTTTATTTTTTAAATTTACCAGTAGCTGCTGCATATTCCACCCTAGTCAATAAGTTTTCCCAGTTTTTTGTGGCAAAAGTAGGTGCCTCGGCTTATACTCGGGTCGGATTATACTCGAGTATATGCGTTATATTTTAAAGGGAATGTGTCATTAGAAAATGAGTAACTCGTGTTCATGATGAAAACATTTTTTAGGAATTTTTGTTTGTGTTTTATTTTTTTTTTAATTTCTCATAAAACTCCACCAATACCTCCTATTTTGAGGTCTGTGGTTGAGTCAAATAGCGCATTAGGGCTACCTATGGGTTTTTTCTAAAAAAAAGTGGCAGAAACAGGGGGATTAATATTGAGTTGTGGGTCTTTGTTATCATCCACTGTGTTCCAGTAAAAAAAATTGATTTAAAAATCTGTAAAAAAAAAGTGAAATTTAAAAATTTTACTCCCACTTTCCTTTAATTTCTGTGAAACACCTAGAGGTTTAAAAAACACTCCTAAATGCAGTTTTTTTAATGGAGTCATTTATGAGGGTCTCTAACATAAAGGCCCTCAAAGTCATGTTAGAACTGGACTGGTCCCTAAAAGAATCAGTGTAGGAAATTTTTGGAAAATGTGAAAAATTACTACGAAATTTATGAGCCCCTCTAATGTCGTAAAAGATTAAAAGATGTTTAAAAAATGTTGGCAACAGCAAGAAGACTTATGGTAATTGCTAGCTATAAAACTATTTTGTGTGGTATGTTTTACACACAGAAATATTATATATTTTTTTAAATGGCAAATGTTTCAAAATTTTAATAAAATGTTGATATTTTCTCAAATAAATAAGGATTGTATCAACCAAAATTTATTACTAACTTTAAGAACAAAGGGCGACATGTATGAATGGGGCTGAGCCATTTTTTCGATTAATTTGTGCCCAAATTAATTGTTGTAGCCCTGTTTTATAGATGTATGAACAGTCGCATGCCAAGACGCATTTGAATGCATCAAAGATATGCTACCTATATGACAAAGATATGCTATACTATTCTAGTCATATATAATTTAATGTGCTTTACAACTGGTGTGTCGGCGCCAAGTTTAATAAATGTCGAACAAATGTCACGAGATAACAGTCTCTAAGTCATGTGGATAGGTAAAAGCATTAAAATGTTATTCCCACATAAAATGATATATGTCAGATTTGAAAAATGGGGCTCTGTCATGAAGGTCAAAACAGGCTCTGGTGGCAAGGGCTTAGTGCCACATGTATGAAAACTGTCTCGGTCTAAGACTTTCTTTGTTGCCCATAGCAACCCATCACAGCTCTGATTTGTTGCTATGGGCAACAAAGAATGTCTTAGACCTAGAGAGTTTTCATACATCACCCTCAATGTTTAATGTGAAAATGAAAAAGGAAGCAACTTTTATTTTTGTATTTTCATACATAGAAATCTATAATTTTGTGTCTACAGCTGTTATGCAGAGCTTTATGTTTTGTAAAAGACAATAAGCTAAGGTACGAAGGCTATGCATCTGCTCCCCACTTTATTGAACTGAACTAAAGAATAATGCAGTTTTTGCTTTGTAGAAATATATAGTGGCATGTTTATTATGGAAATTGTTCCAGAATTCTGGAGCAATTTGTGGCAAGATAGAGGCATAATGCTTTATACCACATATATTACATGTTATGACCATTTTGAGACACTTCTGTTCTCTGCCTTGTGTTAAAGTGACATGACTTCTATTAAAGTAGACGTGGCTTAACGTGCAACACCATGCACAAAAAAAAATCACCAACATTTTGGTATAATTGATTTTACAAATTAATAATTGTTTTAAATTAGACTAGACAGTTTAAACATGCACCAGATTTATCTAACTATTGATAAATCTTGCCCATTTTAAGAACGTCTAATCTACGTCTATACTTTATAAGTATAAGGCAGTATAAGTAAATCTAGTTGTAGACACAAAAGGTGATATGTATGAATGGGGCTGTGCCAGTTATCTGGCGTGCTTTGAGCCAAAAAAACCTGTCGTAGCCCTGTCCGACAGATGTGTGAACTGTCCTATGTCAAAATCTGGCACATGCCATGGCAGACCCTATACTTTGGTATGTGCCAGTTCTACGGCGGCGTGAGATGCCAGATTTATGAATGTGTCACAACAAAATGTGGCAGGAAACTTTCATACCAAGGCATACCAATTTTATAATGGCGAGGCTGAGACAAATTTTGGTGCATTCACTCTATGTACCACTTTTTGCTGCATAAATGTGTCTCTCAACGGCACACATTTATAAAGTGCTGTGACACTTTCATACATACTGACGAAGGCTACACTAACCTACTAAAAAGTACGACTGTCGAGGCGGTGCCACTTTTCATTTTCCCCAAAGTTGTTTAATTTTTAATTTCAGATGCATTAAAAGAAAAAAAATTGGTTGTGAAGGTGGACCATCCCTAAGTGTGAAGTGCAGAATTCATAATCATTATGATTCTACATAGCAAATTAGATGCTTAGCGCTATAAATACCAAGCTGCTCACCTTACTGGGAAAAGTGTGGAAAGGCCATAACTAGACTGTAGGTTATTGTGCCCTTAAGCAGTGCAATCATATACATGGCATTTCAAGTAGATTCTCAGCAATACTATTGGCATTTACCATATCCACCTAGGCTGAACAAGTTGTAAAGTGCTTTGAATTATCACAGCTAAGACTGGCCTCTCCAACAGAAAAAATGCAGACAAGTATAGCATTCAACCTGGGAACAGATGGAATTGCCAGACATTTTTCTGAAACTGCAGATTCCCATCAAAATCTCTAAGCTCTAATATTATGCAAATGTGTAACCGGAATAAATTCTGAACTGGAGGTGGCTATTCATTTTCAGCAGCAAGTTTTATGCAGAATGGTAATTGGCATCTTGTAGTATAATTAAAATCTTTTCTGTCATCTATTTCATAGCATGCTTAATTGAATGTTTTTTGGCTTACCCTCTCCCCATGCTTCCTACGAACGTGAATGCAACAATACATGTAAATGAATAACCTGATTCTGTACAAATGGAACCACAAAATGACATGTTCTATATTTTCATGCATCGCACTTTTGTTGAATTGTTCAATTCAGACCTATATGAGATTAGAAGCCAAAATGGCTAAAAAACCAATTCAGTCTAAGACCGGCAATTTTAAAGCAACCGTCCTCCCTTTTGTAAATCGTCCTGGATACAATAAAGATTATGAGCTATTGTATGATTTTCTGGAAAGGTCTTCCCACCTAATGCTTAATATTTATGTCTAATGCACTTACCATTGCAGTATGTTATTATTTTCCAAGCTTTCTATTGTATCTATTGAACACTCTACATATATAAACTGCATGTGCATATTTAACACAGCTGAAACACTGCTAAATTCACTGCGCTCCAGCAGTTCTGGCTGATAAAAAAGAATGTACTGTTGAAATGCCGTTTCAGGAAGTCTGTTCGTGGCTGTTGATGTTTATAAAGGTTATATTTGTAATACTTATCTAGACTAATGTAAAAGAGAAAATACCCCTCACCAAGAGGGGAGGGAGTTCCCATGTTCAGTACATTTTTGTGACTCTAAGGGTATGTCCATACGTCATCTTTGTGGGGGCGTATTTTGGCATGTAATTGCTCAGGAATACGGCAGAAGTATGCCTCACAAATATAGTAATTCAAAATAAAAAAACAGTGGCACACTATCTACTAAAGAAACTATCAAAAAGGACATAGGAATTTTGGAAAAAGCATTACTGCTAACTAGGATACATGAAAAAATTTTGAGCTTCTTAGTTCACACTTTTAAATCAGTGCATTGTGCTTTGAAGCAGGTACCTTCGCTCCCTGAAGTATGCTGGTCTGAACAGGACCCAATAGAGAGGTAACAATAGCGTAGCACCCACTTGCCTGAGGTCCCAGTGAAGTTCGGAAGTGGGCTTAAGCAGTTTTGGCCAAAAGTGTGAACCTCAAATTTTTTTTCCATGTATCCTAGTTAGCAGTAATGCTTTTTCCAAAATTCCTATGTCCTTTTTGATAGTTTCTTTAGTCCATAGTGTGCCACTGTTTTTTTAATTTGAATGTCTATATGTATTCCTGCCACACCAGTGTGCATTTGTGCTTTTTTTTTAAACAAAGTTTTTTTTTCTGATGTGCAAAACCAAATGCTGTTTTTGACTTCACAAATATGGTAATTCAGAGCTCTCATTGAATTTCAGTCGGTTGCGCTTTGGAAGTACGTATATATGTTTATGCCACAATAGTATAACTTCTTTTCATTCATTTTCCATATAACTTCTTTAATAGTTGAGATTTTAATAAACAAGCATAAAAATTTTTCATACATATAAATAATATATCAAGAAACCTGGAATCCAACGCTCAGTCTCTGAGCCCTAAGTCTTGGCGTGTTCGCCTTGTAACATCATGCAGGGTAATCCCATCAAGGCTGAGCAACCTTCCAGCTGGCTATACCTTTCATTGTGCCCAACTCGTAATGTTTCGGGGGAAGGATACGCCCCCTTTCTCAAGCTTGAGAAAGGGGGCGTGTCCTTCCTCTGAAATGTTGTGAGACTGAGCGTTGGTTACCAAGTTTATTGATATACTATTTATATGTGTGAAAAAAGATTTTATGCTTGTTTATTAAAATCTCAACTATTAAAGAAGATATATGGAAAATGAATGAAAAGAAAAGAAGTTATACTATTGCGGCATGAACATATATATGTGCAGTTGACTTGTTTGGCAGGTGGGGTCCTGCAATTGCCATGATTGCCCTGGGACCTGTAGTGCTGAATTGTTATTTGGCACTTTGGATGTATACACTGCCCAGCACATACTTCTGAAGCAACAGGCGCTTTGCAGGCATATAGTGGTACAGACAGTATGCGCCGCTATACGCCTGCAATTCGCCATGTGAACATACCCAAAGAGTCCGTCCACATGACAAGCCCATGCGGATTCCAACTTGAAATACTCATCTAAGACAGAATGTAAAATCATCCCCATTGGTCTCAATAGAAAATATGGGCCACAGTTTTCATACATGTGGCCCTATGTGTCCATTTTCAATCTCCCACCATATTCCACGTCAAATACATCCCTATATCAGATCCGCGTCCAAAGCCCCATAGAGATGAATGGAACTTGTTTTCTGACTGTAAATCCATCATCCAACGCATTTTTAACAGTAGAATCCGACAAGTGGACATACCCTAATGGTATGTTTGTCTAGTCAAAGGAACTGATTAGAACATATTGTACATGCTTAGTTACATACAGTGTCAGACTCAAGGTTATTGGGCAGCCATATAAAAATGTAGCTTTCAACTCTGATGTAATCATTGTACATGTTATCAAGAAGGACTGCAGAGCTAGTTTTAGGAAAGACAAACTTGCCCCTTTTTTCTAAGAGGCACTAAGGACTGGACACACGTGAGCAGCCTAAGAGTACCGCATGCAAGCTTTCACTGCTCTAGTGACTTTACTACCAACACATTTTCTACCTTAGACCACCAGGGACTTTGCTATTAGAATTTTACTATGTAGTCATTCTGTGGCAGTAGTGTTAGTTATATTTGTGCATTAAATCGTACTCATAAGTTCAAAATATATGGCAACGTTATGTAGGAACTATATGATAGTTAATCATTATAATAATTGTAAAGCGGTAATACAGTGGTGAATCACATTTTTATGATCACTAGCTAGTATCCCCAGTAACCACCATGTACAGCACGCACAGCAGCTAGACAGGCTGGGAGTGAATCAATAAGGTCCTATTTAGTTGTCACAGTTATCTGGAGCCATGCTCACTACTTCCCACAGCTGCTGGAGGATCAATTGAACAAACATGATGATGAGATGGTCCACAGATGCTTAATTGCATACTAGTCTGAGGAATCAGGGGGCCATGGTAGCATGTTGAAGTCTTGGTCATGCTCTTCCTAGCAATGTTGACATTTCTAGCCATGTGGCATGCCGCATTGTCTTGCTGAAAGATCCCTCCTACCCCAGGGAAGACAATCAGCACATATGAGTGTCCCTGATCTGCAAGCATGAAATCATACCCAAATCGGTTGAGCATGCCTACCACATGAATAAATGGGCCCAGAAAATGCCACAAAAACATTCTCCAGGCCATAACGCTGCTACCACCAGATTGTATTCTTCCAGCAATGATTGCTGGGTGTTTTGTTCTCTAATGTTTCTTGCCAGACATGCCAACGTCCACATGCTGCCAATTATTGGAGGTCCAATTAGGATACTTAAATAAAAATTAAAACCTTTTCTGCTAATGTAACTTCATTAGCAAAAGTGCAATTACCATCTTTCTGCTTCAGAACCCCATACACAGTAGGGTTTGCTGAACTGTTTTAGACACATGTCTGGTAGCCCTCAGTTCATTTTGGTGGTAAGTAGTTCCAGTGTATCATATTGGTCCTCTGTTATGCACCTTCATAGCTGATGCCAACTTTTACATGGATATCCTCTGTTTTCACATCACTTATTTGCAATGGCGCCATTTGTCTACTCCTGACACACTTTTACCACAGGGTGCATAATTCATAAACTGCGCAGTTTAGAAATGCTGTCACCCTTGGCCTAAAAGTCCATGACCATCGCTTTTTGCATTGCTAATTAATAGCCCCTTTTACCCATGACAGCAACAAAGGATGTGTGTGCAGACAGCCTATCACACACATATTATATTCCCAACAAGCCAACTCATGACACATGGCTTCCTTCATAGGAAGAGGTTACAATAATGGGACTTAACGGTGGGTAAGAACACTAAACATTGTGTGGCCATTGTACAGAAGTATTATTTGCCATGGTACAGCAGTATTTGATTGTAATCATTTGGTTAAAAGGTACACAAGTATCTGTGTTTTAACCCCTTAAGAACTCTGGACATACTCATACATCCCAGGGTCCCTAAGGGGCTTTGCAGGGGGATCGCTTCGCGATCTTCAGGGTGATCGGCATCGCCGCAGCATACCAGCAGCGATCCGACGCCTGGACATGGCAGTGGGGAGCCTTGTGAAGGCTCCCGTCACTGCCATGTCCTGGTTTGCCCCACTTCCACCCGCAGACAGGAGTGGTGAAACCGCCCCCCCATCTTGCGGTACAGTCCTAATGCATTGTCTATGCCAATGCATTAGACTGTAATAACGATCGCACCACCTAGTGGCAAGCACTCCAAGGTGGACTCAATGTTACAGTAAAAAAAAAAAGAAATAAAGTTTTAAAGTACAAAAAAAGTATTAAAAGTTCAATTCATCCCCCTTTCCCTATTTTACAAAAAAAACAATAAAATAATAAAAAGGTTACACATATTTGGTATCGTCATGTCCAAAAAAGTCTGATCTATAAATATATTACATAATTTATCCCGTACGCTGAACACCCGTAGAAGAAAAAAAATTCCAAGCACCAAAAATGCGTTTTTTGGTCATTTTGCGTCACTTAAAAAATGAATAAAAGTGATCACAAAAAAGTCGCATGCAATTCCCAACCTGCTAGTGGATAAAAAAGTACACTTCAGCCCGCAAAAAATTCACCCTCACTGATGTCCATAGGTGTTAGTAAAAAAAAGTTATTGGTCGCACAAAATTGCGCCGTGGTGCAAATTAAAAAAATAGAAAAAAGTTTGGAATTTTTTTAACGGTATCAAAACTAACACGGAAACCCTACATGTTTGGTATTGCGAATGTGTTCAACCTTAACTACAGATAATACATTATATTTACCGAAGATTGAACACCGTAAAAGCAAAACACCCGCAAACATGGCGAAAATACTTTTTTTTTCACAATTTGTCCCACTTGGAATTTTTTGGTGGTTTCCCAGTATAGGTCTATAGTATAATGAATAACACCATTAGAAGTACATCTTGTCCCGCAAAATAAAATTCCCGCATATGTCTATGTAGAGTGCAAAAAATAAAGAAGTTATGGCTCTGGAAGGCCAAGAGTTAAAAACGAGCGGGTCAACAACAAAAAAGCCGGGTCCTTAAGGGGTTAAACTTGACCTAAATAGGTTTATGTGTAAAACAACCCAACAATTATTATAGTTGATGAAGGCAGCAACCAAACGTGTTTTATAGCTCTAAACAACCAGTGACATATCAATGAAGATAACAGGTTGTCCTAGTCCAGTAAAATTAGTTTTTAAATGGGGAAAGATTGACGAAAAATAGAAAAAAGTTAGACCGTCTCCTGGTCGCCCTCTACTTTGAGGGCCTAAAAATATTCCTCAGCACTTCTGAATTAATCCCTTCCCAAAAATGCTCATTTACATTTTTGCCCCAGTTCCCGTTTCCCATTTTATAAATAGTTGTATAGATTGATAGCTCTTTAAAGCTTAGGACCATTAAATTTATGAGTATATTAAAAAGTATTAATAAAGGAAACTTAAAGACCCTCTGGTTTTATAATTGGGCCCCCCAGTCTGATTTCAAACTCAGAAACCTATACTTTTAAAACAATCTAAATTTTTATGCCTTATAATATAATAATGTATGGCTTCTAATACTTGTAGCTATAATTTGTACAGTTATTGTACTATAAAATAACCGCCCGCAGAGGAAATTTAAATTGCCATCCATCTCAGAGACAGTTCATGTTTTTTTGTGCAGCTACATTGAATCACGACAGCTTGTTATTCACAATTTTGAGACTGATCAAACATACTGTTCATGACCAACCACAATCTTTACAAAGTAATCTACATCATAAAATGTATTAAGCACAAAACATCTAAACAGCATGCAATCCCTTTTTATATAATACATTCATGTGCTTTTCATATAAAAAGATATGTGTTTTAACTTTACAATTATTTAGGCATTTCCAAGCTTTTCTTACAATTCTGACCCCTTAACATATCCTAAATGTCATTTTCAATACACTAATTAATCCTATAAAACATTGTAACATGTTAAAGATTTTTCACTTTTGTGGCAATTGTGCCACAGATGAAATTATGATTACAATCAATCTGAACTGGCTGTTGGAGCAAGTACTCTACAGTTTCCTACATGCAGTAAATTATGTTTTTCTGTTTCCTGATAGTAATAAATATCCATGGAGAGGGATTGACATTGTTAACACTAAGCTCAGAAAGAATTGCCCTGGGTGATTTCCTAATACCCTAATGCAAGTTTCTCATGGTACCCTAGATACCATGGACACCAAACAGAGTAAGTTTTGTAAATTTTTCAACCAGAACCTGATCCAGCTATAATAAATAACATATCTCCATGGGCTATTTTTCTCATACATCTCACCCATCAACTGGCCATAAATGGTAGCAGTGGGGTTATGTAACTAGAGAGTGTGAAGCTCATGGCAGTACATGTTTTTTCAATTGTATGATACTAGTAAATAGTGTTGGAGCGATTATACGTTTGGCTTATCGACATTCGATCGATATTAATCCCCCCCCCCCCCCATAGTCGGCCAACATCGAAAAGGTTTTTTTCATAGTCCGATAGTCGATCACTCCATGACCAATTAAAGTCTATGTAGAAGCAACAACACCTTCATTCTCACACCCAACAGGGCTGGAAGAAGCTGAATTAACAGCCACAGCAAGTCAAATGATACCTGCTACATCTTAGCACAACAACTTAGGCTAGAAAAGCCACAAAACAAAGTCACACACCATGCACTAACCCTGTCTTGTACATCAGCATGACCCTTAAACCTGCATCACCCAAAATAAAAAGTGCCCAGAAGGCAGTATGAAAATGAACCATTCATTTTACTTGAACAGGACATTGAATATCCCTGTCCTGGAATGCATCATGACCCAAACCTGCATGACCACCACAATTTTAAAAGTGCCGGAAAAAGGAGTCTTTCAACCACCATTTTAGTTCACTAGACTTGACGATTACCTGTCCTGGGCCACAGCATGTATCCCCAAACCGGCATGACCCCCACATAAAAAAAGATGGCCGAAAAAGATTCTTTTCACCCACCATTTTAGTTTCACCTGGACATTGACTATACATGTCTGGTCCACAGCATGAGGCCCCAAACCTGATTAACCCCAGATTTAAAAAGTGCCGGAAAAAGGAGTCTTTCAAACCACCATTTTAGTTTCACTGGACATTGACTAATTTATTTTTCCACCCCCCCACCCTTGTCCCCCCCCCTCCCCCCCTGGGACCACAGCAGAGCCCCCAAACCTGCAATGACCCCCACCATTTAAAAAAAGTGCCGGAAAAAGGAGGTCTTTCAACCACCATTTAGTTTCACTGGACATTGGACTATACCGTGTCCCTGGGCCACAGCATGAGCCCCAAATCTGCATGACCCCCACATTAAAAAGCTAGCCGGAAAAAGGAGTCTTTCAACACCATTTTTCGTTCACTGGACATTGGACTATACCTGTCCTGGCCACAGCCATGACCCAGGGCCGGAGGTTTACAGTGGGTGCGGTGAAGCCCAGGCGCTGGCGTCCTTCAGCGATTAACACGCAGGTTACAAATGCCCTGATGAGCAGCAACGAAAACGTCGTGCGAAGCAGAGTGCGGATGCGGAAGAGTGAGAACTCCAGCCTTCCACAGTACACAGTCAATCCTGGGTATCATCGCTTGCCCTCTTCAGCCCCATCCCGTATGATGTGGACCAATTAGCTTCACTAGGAAATACTGGTGGTTAATGCTCACCTGTTACACCCAGAGCCCTTTATCTTGGCAGTCTTTTCTCATTTTACTCAGCGTGCTGGAGGAAATGGTCTCTGTAATCTTGATCTCTGTTCCGTGCTCCATACTCCATGTCCTTCTGAATAACTACATCTGGTAGAGGTTTTCCTGTACCCACCCTTGTACAATTCAGAGGAATTTTTTTAACAGCTATTTTGTACATGCAAGTTTTTTAGTACTTTAATTCTAGAAAACACCATTTTTAAAATCGATGGAATCCACCATGTCTTTGATTCTCTTTTTTAATTGTATTAAATGGTTGTCTCAATAAAGGAAATTGATAGCTATGTTAAAGATCTTGCCAAAAACAAGTCATTTTTCAATATTGTCCATTAACAGTGTCTACCTATTCCTGTTTCTGACAGCACCATCACCCCTTGAGCCACTCTTGACCATTGTGAAGAACAAAATGTCCTGTTAGAAACACAATTTCTTTAGAATAGGACATGTAGTATAGGCTGTATGTCACACAAAAGCCTCCAAGAAATTCAAATCTTGACCCTAGAGCCACTTTGGGGACAATGTGAAGAACAAAGTGTCTGTTAGAAACAACATTTTTTAGAATAGGACCTGTAGTAGTCGCTGCATGTCACAGCAAAATGCCCCAAAAATTCAAACATGACCCCAAGATCCACTTTTGACAATTGTGAAGAACAAATGTCTATTAGAAACAACATTTTTAGAATAGGACCTGTACAGTATAGCTGCATTTCAAAGCAGCAGACCAAAAATTATAAAAATGACTCTCAGACCACTGTAAAATTTGAAGGTAGAAATGCCCCTGAACACATTTCTGGTTCCAAAGGACCATGATATTGCTGTATCTCAACGCCAGGCGCAAAAAAACATGAACCCAACCCCAAAAGAATGTATAAATATGACTCTCAGCCACTGTTAAAAATTGTGAGGGAGAAAATGCCACTATAGAAGCCACATTTCTGTTCAAATGGACCATTGATTATAGCTTTTAGTCTCACAGCTAACCATGACCCCAAAAAATAAAAATATGACTTCTCAGCCACTGTTAAAAATTGTGAAGTATGAAATGCCACTTAGAAGCCACAATTCTGTGTCCCAAAGACCATGATAATTGCAGTATCTCACAGCAACAAGACCCCAACAATTATAAATATGACTTCTCACCACTGTTTAAAATTGTGGAGCAACATGACCCTAAAACCTTTGACAATATAATAAATTCTAAAGATGAGTTAGTAAAAGAAATAAAGGTTTTGTCATGAAGACCTTTTTTTGGTGTCTATTTAGTCTCCGACATAGCACAACCAGCAAAAAATGAACTGTTGGAATTGAGAATAAAAATTGCAGTAAGAAATGTCATTTTAAAAATAAGTTTTTCAAACAGACCATTTCTGTTGGAGAGTGAATTGTGAAGTAGACCAGCAACTAATCGGTGACCTCCGGCAATTGGGGCCACAATCATCATCAGTAGTTCCATGCCTGATTCGATCTTTGATGAAAGTCAAACAATCCACATTATCTGTGGAAATCGGATGCGTTTGTCTGTAAAGACTCCTCCATCTGTGCTGAAGGTCCGCTCCAGATATGACGCTGCTGCTGGGGCAGGACCAACACCTCTAGGCGTGGTAGAGCGAGCTCTGGCCATTCGTCCATTTTTGGATACCCAGAAGTCCTAATGGGTCCGTAACACATACAAAAACATCGGTGTTGAGAGTACTCAGATATTCGTCGCACCATGATCTTAAGCTGGTCTCTGTGTGTTGGATGTTTGCCTCTGCATTGCATGGCGTTTGTGAGGTTGTAAATAAAAGATTGCCAAGAGGTCACCCATTAGGCTTCTGCCAACCTTGCCTTCTGCTGCAGCTACGGCTGCTTGCACTCTACTGCTTGCCTACGTCGCTGATGTTGTTCCACCGTGACATTTGAAAGGAACGTGGACAGCAGACGCGAACAGATGACTCCAGTTGGATCAATCAGCAAGGTCCTCCATTTCCTGCATTTTACTCTCTATTTGGGTGGGTGGAAAGGAAAGTGCTGAGTTTTTGTTTGTACCGCGCGGATCAAGAGGGTGTCCACCCAGTAACTGTTGTTCTTTTGATGGCCTTACTGCGAGGATCATGTGGAGGTAAATGGGAGCACCAAGCACTCATGTGAGAGATGGACCTTGAGTTCCCAAGCTCTGGGTTGAGGGCACCTATCAAACGCATCTTTCCTCATCTGCCTCAAATTCACGCCAACCATCTTCCTAAAGGCAGGGACGTCGTGTGTCTAGGAATACCTCCTCCTCCTCCCTCCTCCTCCTCCTCCTCCCTCCCTTCCTCCGACACAGCTTCAACACAAATATCTGCGCCCTTACTTGCCTCAGATGGAATGCACCCTGAGAGCTGAGGTGTCCCGCCTTGCACTAGTCGGACCCTGAACCACTGCCTAATGAAGACCGATAAAATTGTGAAACTGTCGGGGGCCTAGTGGATTTGACGGAGAGAAGGCAGTTTCTGCATCTTCTGTCCGTCTCCTCCTCCGTCGCTCGCGGGACTGATTTTCAGAGGTCGGCCAGAACGATCGTTCCGAGAACAAAAGATCACCACAGCACATAGCTGACAAGGCATCGTCCCGCAACGACCATTTTGGTGGCTTCTTCAATACTGGAAATGAAAGGTGCAGAGGCTCTTTCACCTGCTTCCACTCTCGGTGGCTCAACACCCCGAGGTCCGCACCGCTAGCTGTTCAGGGCCATGTGTCACTTTCGTTCCTGCGTAATGGGCATTGCGCTGCTCCCACAATCGCCTGGAGCATGTGGAGGGTGGAATTCCAGCGTGTTGCCACGTCAAAATTGAGAAAACGGTTTGACGGGGAGCGACCGAGCTGACGCTGCAACCAGCCAGGCGGACGAAGCTCCAGGGGCGAACGCGGAAGTGGCGAACTCAGACTCTCGAGCCTTCTTCAGCCGGCAGTCCAGACCCTGGCCGGCGGGGGCCGGTAGCTCTTTAGAAATTTCTGGACGACAAGGTTCATGGGACATGTGCCAGGCAAGGGGAAGTGCTCCAGCCTACCGATCTTAAGGGCGGCCAGCATGATTTCGCCGTTTACTCGCACACTCACCTGCCCCTGGCACAAGGTTCTAGTCACCCAGCCATCGCTCGGTTCTCGTTGCGGAAGCGTCCACAGCTCCTGACCTGTGTGATGGACGGTCTCCAAGACAGATTAATTTCAACACGGCCTGGTGTCTCCTGGGCACGTGATGCACCAGAGGACCTTGGGGGAAAGAGCCCGTGCAAACCAAATCCCTGCGGTTTGAAAGCGTGCGCGCGAGCCTGAGAGCCACCGTCACCCCCAGAGACATCCACCCACTCACCCAGTGAGCTGTCACAGAGATATATGCGGCCTGCCGTGGCTTTTTTTAAAAAAACGAGTCATGTGTCGGTGTGAGATGGACTGGTTTCCCGGACACAGATGGCAGGACAACGCGCTTGAAATTTTTAGATGACACGTGGCTGGCAGGGCAGGGACGGCTTTTTCTGGCAAAGAAATGCCTGCTCGGCATCTGGTATTGGGGGCAGGCGAGGGCTATGACGTTGCGGAGACCCTCATCTGTGTCACCAGAGGGAAAGGCAACCTTTGCCAAGGCCAAAAGCCTGGCAATGCCAGACAATTCAGCAGGCTTTTGGCTTTGGGATGGTATTGAGGTTAACAGTGATTCTTCTGGCTCCCAAACCTGGAAGACAGAAGGCTGGCTGCTAGACTGCCGCGGTACGGCGTGCAGGTCGTCAAAACTGGCGGAAGGGAAAGAAGGGGTAGGGATGGGTCGTCTGGTGTGTGCTTGTGGTACTACCTGCGATGGTGGAGGACTAAGCTGAGGCCTGATCCCTGATCATGACTCAGCAGACGACATGGGGCACGCTTGAGGAAACCGCTTGGTGGTGGCGGAGGGGAGAGGCGGGACAGCAGGGTGTGACAGTGGATGAGCCCGGCGTCGTCTGGCCTTTTTTGGCCCAAGTGTTCCCTCCATTTCAACTTCATGCATTCGCTGCATGTGGACTTAACATGTTGGTGGTGGTTAACCAATGTAAGGTTCTTGCCTCTACTTATGCGTTTACGTCAAAGGCGGCATATGACATAGCTGGGAGAATCAGAGGCTTGCTCAAAAAGGCCCAGGCTTGAGAGGTCCTGGACCTTTTTGACGGCGATAAGCGAGAGCGGGTTTGCGCTGTCCGTCCTGGGCGAAATCATATCACGGAACTTCTCCTTCTGCGACCGCCACTCCCTTTTTGTGGCGGGACCCGTAATTACAACTCACGCACCCCACGTCTTCCTCCTTGTCCCACTATGAAGGCGCTCGCAAGCAAAATTTTCTGCGGAAAAAGACCATGGATGGTCCGCATGGCTTCATCATCATCATCATCAACACAGTGACTTGGTCGTCCTGACTTTCTGCATCCAGAAGCTGCGGCTACAAGCAAGGGCAACTGCAAGGCTTGCCGACCGCCCGGGATTTTTTGCAGTTGACCGCTTCCTTCACCTCCTCTGATGGCATCAGTTACTGGGCGTCAGAAGCAGATCTACTAAATCATCCTCTTGATCTTTAGACATAATGCCTTCTGACGCCCAACCGCATTTTGTCTATCAAAGAGTTTTCAGACAATGGATTATCCAACAGTGGGGGTACACGAGTTGACATTTGGCTGCTTCATGTTGGATGGATGCTGATGATGCTGATGACGACATTTGTGGCCTTGACTGGGAGGATAGGAGGTAAGACTGCTAGATGCAGTTGCATTAACCACTGAAGGACAGATTGCGACGATGTTCGTTTACTTAGATCACAGGGCCCTGACCCAGCGATGACAGGCCTGACAGGTCCTGCAACTGACGATTCCGCTGGCATGCCGTGTTGTCACCCAGCACTGGAAGAGCACCTTCTCTCGTAACCTCTACCTCCATGTGCTACCCCCCTCCTTTTGCTTCGCTTACCACCTGCGTTCGCTCCATGTTCAGAAATATAAAAATTTGGAGAAGGTATGGAAATAGTTTTGGAAAGTCTCTTATAAAAGACGCAAATCACATCTATTTTCAAATCCATCCCATCTAATCAAACAAAATTGCTGGATTCATAATTTAACTGCAAGGTGTCTACAACAAATCTGGACTGGGCAAAAAGTGCAAAAACACGTATCTTTTTGTTTTCGTATAATACACGGTATTTTTTTGCACCTTTCAATTCACCTGTGTACTTAGAATTGATGTTTTAAGATTTACCGTGGATGCTGCATCAATGAACAAAGCTGGTGCGCAAAAGACAAAAACACGTATCTGTTTGATTTTTTCGTATAATACACGCGTATTTTTTGCACCTTTCAATTCACCTGTGGTGACTATAAGAATTTTGCTGTTTTAAGATTTACGTGAATGCTGCGTCAATGAACAAAGGATGGTGCGCAAAAGTCAAAAAAACCCAACGTATCTGTTATGTTTTCGTATAATACACGGTATTTTGCACCTTTCAATTACCTGTGTGTACTATAAATTTCTGTTTAAGATTTACGTGGATGCTGCGTCAATGAACAAAGCTGGGTGCGCAAAAGTCAAAAAACACGTATCTGTTTAGTGTTTTTTGTATAATACAACGGTATTTTTTTTGCACCTTTCAATTCACCGTGTGGTGGACTATAGAATTGCTGTTTTAAGATTTACTGGATGCTGCGTACAATGAACAAAGCTGGGTGCGCAAAAGTCAAAACACGTAATCTGTATGTTTTCGTAAGATACACACCTGTTATTTTTGGCACAAACAACCTGTGCTGACTACAAGATTGCTGGAATTGTAATTTAATAACTGCAAAAAAAAAAAGGGGTGGGGGATATATCAACAAGTGGATGGTTAAAATTGGAAAGGAACACCAATCTGAAATGTATACTGATACTAAAAGTGGATTTTTGCACTAACAAGAGAGACCTGCAGTTACCAGAAATGATGTGGTATTCCAAATATAAGTTCAGGGCTGCCCAATACCAGGAAATATTTAAATACAAACTGTTATCAATAAAGATATTGCAGTGCAATGTCTGACACTAATCTTGGTGAACTTTATCCAGTGTTCTTTATATATAGAGCTTGACCTGTGTTTTCGCCCGCGGGCACCCCCCCCCCCTGCTCCCCCGTGACTTTACAGCGTAGATGCTGCTTTAAAATTCTCTAGCTTAACTACATTCAAATCTCAATTCACAAATATAACTAAAATGGAAGGATCACAGCTAATATAGCGGTTTCTCTGTGCAGAAATATACAATTTCGCTGTACTGTTTGGCCACAGGCAGAGCGCACAGTCCTATTCCTAGAGACGCTGAGAGACACTAAGGCTGAACAGGAAGGGCTGTTCTATGATTAAAACGAGGTCATGTGATTTTTTCCCAGCCAATCAGCAACCATACACATTCCAATCATGACGTCACACACAACATCTCGTCACCCTGCTCTATTACTGTAATCTGAATTTGCCTGGCCGCCTAAATGACAGGAAGAGCCTCGAAAATGGCGCGATCTAATAGATGGATGCACAATTTTAAGAAACCTTAATTATCGCATGATCTGAAAATTTCGATCACCATAAAAACCTTGCCGATTTCAACTTTGTCAATAAAAATCGCTCAACACTACTAGTAAATATATGTAGTTATAAGGACTCCAGATTACAAATTCATTCACTAATTATACTGAAGCATTTAAAACACAACACATTTTGTTCCCCCTTATGTTTAGGAAAAGTGGGCCATTATCATTTAACATAACAGAAGATAATTAAGCATTTATGAAGTTTTTCTTATTGTACACGTCAGTCATGATTACATTGTATCTGTAATTAAGATGTAGGTCTACTGGCTTTTTGCCTTACTAGTATCCATCTTCCCTCATAGAAGGCTCTAGCACATATAATCTATTATTTGACCTAGATTCCTAAATGAGTTATTAGTCATAGACAACTTTGGACAAACAGATAATGTGTGATAAAGCGCTTGTGTATTCATGGGTGTAGAACACATCCTTGTGCTTTATGCTGTGTTAAAACAGATATTAAGGTTTCCATTTTTGATGGATATGTTTTGTTTGGATTACTTACTTAAAGAGGTTTTGCCACGATCTCATTTCATACCTCTTGTATCCAGCTCTTTAGCTCTGTGTGCTCAGAAGGGGGCGTGTGTGATTTGTTTGAGCTGTTTGTCATGTAACCCTGCAGGATGACATCAAAATGCCTTTCTTCTCTGTAGTCAAAGAAAGGTCTGTTTATGTGAAGTATTGTGAGTAGCTGAGAGGTAAAGTTTTTGACTCCAGGCACAAGGGTGCTAGGTTCAAATCCCTGCAGAAACCAAACCTGTGGATTTTTTTTCTCTTTATCAATGCACAAAACTGATTGAGGTTTCTTTTTTTTATTTATTTGCACTGTTTGACTAATTAGTAAGGAGAACAGAGGATGGGAGTAGAGTGACAGCACCCGGGATTTGAACACTCAGTAGCTGCCTTATAGGAGAGGTGATGTCTGAGCATGTGCGGCCAGGACTGAGAAGCTCTCAGCCCTGGTGGTATTCCCTGGAGACGAGCTGTAAACTTTGGATCACTAAATGAGCAGCTAAAACAAAAAACGGTGCAGAATTTCTAATAATAATGAATGGTGAAAATGTTTGTTATTTCATTTGCAAACTTCCCACGTCAATTTTACTTTGTGGCAAAACCCCTTTAAAAGGTTTTTTTTCCTCACAATTTTAGTTCCGAAGCCATAGTAAGATCAGAGCTGACCTCAAAGAATGTGTAGGTGGTTGCACTCACTCAGTTCTCCGCATTAATTTCCATGGAAAATATTCAAAATAAAAAAAATTAACTGGAAAATCTTTTTAACCCCTTAATGGCTGTCCACTGACTTTTGACGCCGAACGTTGCAGGTCGTTAATCTGCAGTGACGTTTTAAGAAGTCGCTGGAGATAGAGGGATTTTTCGGCTCCCAGAACCGCAGCTACACTAAGAATAGAGCTGTACTTAACAGCTCTCTTCCTAGAGCAGTCTCTGCAAGCGCTAGGAAGTGGAGGAAACCTCCGATTACTGGCGCTTAACCCTTTGATTGCTGTGGTCCATGATAAGGTCATTCCCCTGTCTTTTTGGGATATTGGGACTCCTGGCGACATTATGGGGCAGGGGAACATCTGTCAACCACTGGAGATATAGGGTAGCCCCAGTGCTGTCTGTATAACAAGCCTGCAGTTAGGGCAGCACAAAGTCTGCCCTAACTGCTGCCTGTGTTAAAATGGAACAGAGTCAAATGTATTAGCATATGTTTTATTATTATTATTATTCTTATTAATTTTATAGCCATTGATTCCAGTGTGCTGTACATTCAGGTGGTTACATAAATAACATAAATCAAACAAGTACAATAGTGACAATCTGTGACTAACAACAGATACAGAGGGAAATAGAACCCTGCCCGCAAAGGCTTACAATCTACAATGAGAGAAATCTTGGAGACGGTTGTGTGAGGCGCTAAAAAGAGGAGAGAAGAGAAGAAGGTCCTGTGAGGAGCAAGATTGCGAGAGGGGAGGTATCTGGAGATTAAGGCAGATATGTCTGGAGGAGAGAGGTTATGGAGAGCTGTGTAGGTCAGGGTTAGTAACTTGAAATTAATGCGCTGGGTAATGGGTAGCCAGTGAAGGGATTGGCAGAGGGGAGAGGCAGAGGAGTAGCAGAGTTGAGGATGGATTGAAGGGGAGCAAGAGTGCTAAACGGGAGACCGCAGAGAAGGATGTTGCAGAAGTCTAGGCGGGAGATGACGAGGGCATGGACCAGCATTTTTGTAGTGTCAGGGTTAAGGAATGAGCGGATTCATTAAAAATTTTTCAGGTGGAGGAGGCAGGCAGAGGTAAGGGTTTGGATGTGTGGTTTGAAGGACGAAGCGGAGTCCAGGATTATCCCAAGGCAGTGGACTTGCGGGACCGGTGCGAATGTAGAGCCATTGACTATGATAGAGAGATCAGGTGCAAGGATGGAGTGGGAAGGTGGAAAGATAATGAATGCAGTTTTCTCTACATTACGTTTTAGGAGATGGGAGGAGAAGAAGGAGGATATGGACGATAGACAATCTGGGTTCTTGGACAGCAGACAGTTAATGTCTGGGCCCGAGATATAAAGTTGGTGTATAGATGGGTGAATTTCTCAAAAATTCGATTCCCTGACTTCGCCGAATTTTCCGACAAAATTAGTTTCGGTCCGAATTACTTTGGGATGAATTGCGTTAAAAAAACAGCTATTTCCAGGCTGCACAGAGTCTGTAGGGTGCTGTAGAATGTTGAGCCATGCTTAAATATGCAGAGGGAGCATGGCTTGGTCTTCATACAATGTTGTTGTTGAATCGCTTCACTATAAAATTCCCTGGGCACTTAAGAGTGTAAAACTGACTAAAAAACTGAAGCGGGAATGTAGCCTTATAAAGTCATGGCAGTGAAAGCTGGAAAAAAACAAGCTGAGAGCTCAGGTGGCAACATCAGTGACAGAGTATGGAGGTGACGGCAGCAGCCACAGCAGCATGAGGTCAGAGAGTGGCACAATGACAGAGTGTGGAGGTCACGGCAGCAGCCACAGCAGCAGCATGAGGTCAGACAGTGGCACAATGACATTCTGGAGGTGGCAAAAACAGGAGTAGGCCACAGAGTGGCACAATGATACAGTGTGGAGGGCACGGCAGCAGCCACAGCAGCAGCATGAGGTCAGACAGTGGCACAATGACATTCTGGAGGTGGCAAAAACAGGAGTAGGCCACAGAGTGGCACAATGACAGAGTGTGGAGGTGACAGCAGGAGCAACAGCATGAGGTCAAAGAGTGGCACAATGACACAGTGTGGAGGTCACGGCAGCAGCATCAGCAGCAGCATGATATCAGTGAGTGGCACAATGACACAGTGTGGAGGTCACGGCACCGGCAACAGCAGCAGCAGCATGAGGTCATAAAGTGGCACAATGACAGAGTGTAGTGGTGGGTGGCAATACCAGTCCCTGGTAAAGATGGTGGTAGGCAGATGGAGAAACTGTCAGCAGATGTGTGGCATCAGGTGGGTGGCGGCATCAGAATAGTGGCTGAGGCAGGTAGTTTGAACCCAGACTCATTTCTCAAAGTTTGGGTGAGGTGTCATGGCTGATGTAATCTGACGCCTAAGGCATTGGTGTGTGGAAATCCTGGCCGATCCACGCCTGATTCATCTTGACAAAGGTCAGTTGTTCCACATTTCCCGTGAACAAGCGGGTTCTCCTTGGGGTAACGATGGCCCCCGCCGCACTGAACACCCGCTCTGATGCCATACTACTGGCCAGGGAGGACAGCTTCTCCACTGCAAACTCGGCAAGTTGCGGCCACACATCCAGTTTGGTTGCCCAGTAGTTCAGTGGATCTTCTAACTGGGGTGGCAGAGTGCTGTCCAAGTAGGCCACCACCTGTTGGTTCAGGGACTGCTCCAGTTCCAGCTGCTGCTGCTGCTGGCGACTGCCCTCCTCAATAGGCGGGTGAAGGAAGCTGCTCATCAGTGACTCCAGACTTAGGTTGCTGCTGATGGAGCTGGTACTGCTCCTAGCCTCCCACCTTCCCCCAGCAGCCACGGCAGTAGTACGTGAGCGCTGATGAACCCCCCGGTCAGACCTGTCAGAGGAGGGACGATGCCGCACATAGGCAGCAGCCAACTGGCTACGGAGGATTTTCCTATAGTATTTGAGTTTGTCCTCCCTCTCATCAGCTGGGAAAATAGCTCGCATTTTGGACCGGTAGCGAGGGTCCAATAGGGTGGAGAGCCAGAAGTCACCCCTCTGCCGGATGGTGACTATTCGGCTGTCACTTGCCAGGCAAATCAGCATGCTGCGGGCCATCGGCACAAGTGACTCCGAGGGGCTCCCTGCCTCCATCTCCACTGTATACTGCCACGGTGCTGCGGGTTATTTGCCTCGTCTTCCTCATCTCCATCTACCTCCTCCAGCTGCTCCTCCTCTCTTGTCAGCTGGGTAAAAAATCCACTCATTTCACTAGACAACGCTTCTGCTTCAATGTCCTCCTCCTCCTCCTCCTCCAGTTCAGTCCCCACCGGACTCATGTGGCCACGAGACGTAGTTGCCACGTCTCCAGTCCCCTGCCCAGACAGATTTTTCAGCATCTGTTCAAGGACATGAAGCAGTGGAATTACGTTATTCATCCCATAGTCCTGGCGACTGACAAATAACGTCGCCTCCTCGAATGGCCTCAGCAAACGGCAGGTGTCACGCATGAGCTGCCACTGGCTGACATCAAAGTTACACAGGGGAGTACTCCTGTCCGCCTGGATCATCAAAAAATCGTTAATGGACTTTCTCTGTTCATACAGTCAGTCCAACATGTGCAGGCTGGAATTCCAACGGTTGGAAACATCGCATATCAGAGTGTGTTGGGTGAGGCCATTTTGCCGCTGCAACTCGAGGAGGGTGTTCTTGGCTTTGTAGGAATGGATGAAGTGCATGCACAGTTTCCTGGCCATTTTCAGAATCTTCTGAAGATCGTGGAAGACTTCAGGAACCTTTTCACAACCAGATTGAACACGTGCGCCATGCAGAGCGCATGGACCATCCCTCCTCGGTGCAGCTCGGAAACCATGTTACTCTCATTGTCCGTCACCATGGTTCCGATTTGCAGTTGGCGCGGAGAAATCCACACATCTATTTCTTGCTGCATGACGCGGAGCAGTTCCTCTCCTGTGTGACTTCGTTCGCCTAGGCAAGCCAGGTGTAGAAATGCATGACACCACTGTGCCCTACACATGTTATATGATGGAGTAGTACTTGTGGAGGCTGAGATGATGGTGGTGGTGGAGGAGGAGGAGGCGGACATTGGCGCAGGAGCCGCAGTTTGACAACATGGAGGAGAAAGCGGCGAATCCTGTCCAAGTTGTTGGTGTGCCTGGGCAGG
Source organism: Phyllomedusa bahiana (assembly GCA_025379985.1). NCBI lineage: Eukaryota > Metazoa > Chordata > Amphibia > Anura > Hylidae > Phyllomedusa > Phyllomedusa bahiana. Next base: position 26,885 of record JAODAL010018772.1, read on the forward strand.
TAGCACATTCACCCAGTGGGCCGTAAAGGACATGTACTGGCCCTGACCGTAGTTACAGCTCCAGACGTCCGCGCTGCCGTGCACCTTGGAACAAACCGATAAGCTCAAGGACTGGCCCACCTTCTGTTCTACATATTTATGAAGTGCTGGTACTGCCTTTTTGGAAAAGAAATTACGGCTTGCAACTCTCCATCTCGGCTCGGCACAAGCCATTAGTTCTCTGAATGGTACAGAGTCCACCATTTGGAAAGGGAGGGACTGCAGTACCAACAACTTGGACAGGAGCACGTTCAGCTGCTGCACCTTAGGATGGTGAAGAGCAGGAGCATTTGGACCGGGAGATGATGTCAAAGAGAAACAGCTCCCTTCTGCAGAGGTGGTGGAGCCTTGACTGGCTGCAATGGCATGCGTGCCACTGGGTGCTGCTGCTGCTGTTGCTGCGGCGGCAGGATGGACACCACATCTGAGCCACATTTCTCCCAGGCCACCGGATGGTGACGCTGTATGTGTTGACGCAGGGCCGTGGTGCCAATGTTAGCTCCCTGGCCACGCTTCACTTTCTGCCCACAGATTCTACATATACCCATATTCGGCTCCTCCGGTGTCTTAGCAAAGAACTGCCACACCTTCGATTTTACCGCCAACGCTCCGCACTGTGAGTGACTACTGCCGCCGCTGCCTCACTGAGCCCCTGTGCCACTACTTTCTTGGACCTGCGAAGCGGGTTTTCTAACCCGTGGCCGCTTGGCTCCCGACCTCACACTGCTGCTACCCTGCTGACTCACGGCCACACAACCTACTTGCTGGCTGCGCCGCTGCCTGACGCGCAAGATGACGCCCTCTTCTCCTGACGATGATGAAGCCCTTTTTTCACCCGCTCCCAAGTGCGGTCGTCTATATCATCATCAATTTATGTTCCATCGTCACTGCTGTCCTCATCACCGGTCGTGGTATGCAGAGGCTGACCCCTCACAACATGACCTCCCTTGCCACTCTCCACATCTATACTTTGCCACCTACTGCAAGAAGCATGGGATATTGGCCCCATATCTTCACTGCCAAGTAGCTGCTGACTGCCCTCCTCAAATTGTTTATCCTCGCTGTATAGTGGCGCTGAGCCCAGACCACATAGCAGATCTCTGGCTGAGGGAACTGGATAGGACAGAGGCAGATTGAGGACAGGTGAGGGCCGCTGACCCGCTCCTAGGCCATGCCAAATAAGGGTTGTGTCTGACGTTCCCACCGACTCTTGGCTGGGGTTGTCAGATGTCATCTGGGAGGAAGTGGATGACCTAGTCAACCAATCAAGAACTCTTGGGTTGCTGGTCAGCACACGGCCGCTAGATGACACCGGCAGTTCTGCCCTCACCGAGTGACCCCTGCTGCGACGTCTCCTTGCTGTGATGCGACTTGGGCCTGCTCCAAGAATGTTTGTGCCACTGCCACTCGCAGGTGAAGAGCTTGCCACCTCTCTGTCTGACATACTGTTTGTTCTAAAATGTACAGACACTGTTTGATGAAGATATCTGTATATGATAAATACACACCCTGTATTTGACTCCAAATGAAGTAACTAACAAGCTTGGGTAACCCTTGGATATAAATTGCGCTCCACAAATGGGCAGGAAAAATTTACTTGTATGTGCCGTTTAAAAACACTGTGTATATTACTGAATATAAAAGCACAAACAGGCTTAATTAAACTTCGGATATGAATTATGCTACAGGCAAAATTTCTTCTTTGGCGGTGAAAAAGAACATTTCTTTTACTAAGTACAACTGCAGAAAAAATACTTAGTTAACCCTTGGATGTAAATTGCGCAAAATAAATTTGCTGCCAACAATTACCAGCTTTGCAGCGTGTTAAAACGGCGTGTATTTTACGGAACACAACAACAGAAAAACTTGTAATTAACCTTCGGATATGAATTATGCTACAGGCTAAATTTCTTCTTTGGCGGTGAAAAAGAACGTTTATTTTAATGAATACTTAGTTAACCCTTGGATGTAAATTGCGCAAAAGAAATGTGCTGCCAACAATTACCAGATTTGTAGCATGTTAAAACGGCGTTTATTTTACGGAACACAACAACAAAAAAACTTGTAATTAACCTTCGGATATGAGTTATGCTACAGGCAAAATTTCTTCTTTAGCGGTGAAAAGGAACGTTTCTTTTAGTGACCACAACAGCAGAACAATGCTTAATTAACCCGTGGATCTAAATTGCGCAAAATAAATGAGCAGCCAAAAATTAACTGGTATTTGGATTGTAAAAACGCTGTTTCTTTAACTGAATACAACAGGAACAGACTTAGATAACCCTTGGATATTCAATGTGCTCAAGAACTGAGCAGATAGCATTAAAATGTATATGCAGCTGCATTGGACGCACACTGGACTTCAGTTCCAATACCCCACAAAATCAGAATTAGAACGTAAGAGAAGCAGTCTCTGAGACAAGCTGTGACACCCCCCAAAAATCGCTGTATAAAAGTGAGTATGAGATATCATAAGCAGCAGCGGTGGCAGCACCTTCCCTACACAGCACAGTGAAGAGTGTGAGGAGCGCGCATGGCGCCCGGTCTTATATCACATAAGTCACAGAATCCCGCCGGTCTCTGATTGGCTTCATCTCTGCACATGTCATGTAGGCTACGCCTTTCTTCCCCCCAGACTTCTTTGCCCCATGTAATGCCATGTGCTCGCAGCCATTTTATCAATCAAAAACACGCTTAGTTCCCGAGAATCACCCCAAACTTCAACTTCGTTCAGAATTGAAGTTTTCCTGGAATTCTAAACGAATTCCACTTAGTTAGAATCAATTAGCCCATCTCTAGTTGGGTGTCATCACCATACAGGTGGTATTGAAAGCCATGTGATGCTATGAGCTGACCCAGGCCAAGAGTGTAGATAGAGAAGAGTAAGAGACCCAGGACTGACCCCTGGGGAACACCAACAGGGAGAGGTCGAGAGGAGGAGTTGGTGTGAGAGTGAGAGACACTGACTGTCTGATCGGTGAGGTATGAGGAGATACAGGAAAGGGCCGAGTCTGTGATGCTGAGGGATGAGAGGATTTGTAACAGATGGGAATGGTCAACAGTGTCCAAGGCAGAGAATAAGTCTAGGAGGAGAAGGATAGAGTAGTAACGTGAGGCTTTATCAGTTACTAGGTTGTTGGTGACCTTGGTTAGGGCGGTTTCTGTAGAGTGATGGGATCAGAAACCAGATTGCAGTGGGTCAAGAAGAGAGTTGAAGGACAGATGGTAGGACAGTTGAAGATAGGCGTGTTGTTCGAGGAGTTTAGAAGCAAATTGAAGCAGTGAGATGGGGCGATAGCTAGACAGATAAGAGGGGTCAAGAGATGGTTTCTTTAGGATGGGTGTGATGGTAGCATGCTTAAAGGAGTCTTGTTACCAGACCTCGGCACGTGTTCTTAACCCCAGCTTGTCTCCTGATTTGATACCTCGTTCTTGATTGTGTTCTGACCCCTGGCTTGTTTCCTGGTATTCCTTCTGTTTTCTGATTCTTGGTCTGACTTACCGCTCTGTCGCTGACCTGGACTATTTGACCATTCTTTCTCCTGACTGGCCCTGCATCTAGTAGTGTAGGGACTGCCGCCAAGTTGGGGGCTGCTGTTTAGGGCAATTTGTCAAGTAGGCAGGGACAGTGGGCTTTGGTTCAGTCAAGGCTCACTGTACCTCCCTTGATGTGACATTAATAAAAAATTATGCCTACATTACACACAAAAAGCCCTCCAAAAAAAACCACACATATTAGGCATCCACATGACCGTAATAGCCTAACATCCCGTGCTTCACCCACACTCTGGAACTCACTGCCCCAACACATCAGACTCTCCTCCACTTTCACCAGCTTCAAAAGCAACCTGAAAACCCATTTCTTCAGGCTTGCCTATAACCTTCACTAAACTTGTCACTACTTCCTCCACAGACATGTCTGCCCCTCAACTCCTGTCTCTTTCCCCCTCCTTGTAGATTATAAGCCCTCGCGGGTAGGGTCCTCTCTCCCTCTGTCGTGCCAATTGTCATTATCCCTTATCACTGTACTCGTTTGACTTATGTAATGTATGTAACCCCCTCGAATGTACAGCGCCCTGGAATCAATGGCGCTTTAAAATAAATAATAATAATATAATAATAATAATAATAATAATAATAATAATAATAACAAGTTATTTAGTGTGAAATGTGAATGGTGCAAAAAAAAAGTTTGAAAATTCTGCAATAATTTATATATGAACTCAAACTGTGCCCCCAAAAAGTACAACTTCTCTCGCATAAAACAAGGCCTAATGCAATTGTGTCATTGAAAAATAAAAAAAGTTATGACTGTTGAAACGCATGGAGGCATACATTAAAAAATGTGCTGGTCATTAAGTAGTTTTTAGGCCCTGGGGCTTGAGGGGTTAAGGTACTGCTGCGTAGATAAAATAAGAAAAAAAAACTGTAACTCACACTAGTCCCCATTCCATCACTGGTTCTGCAAAGTCTCATCCCAGTCTTATTACTTCCACCAGAGGCATTTCAAATGTCACTGCTGTAGCCAGTGATTGGCTCTAGCAGTCATGATCTGCTGGTCAAAATTACTGCTCAGAGTGTTACACGCTTTAATATGGTGATGTTAGGTATTGGCATTTGATTGCTGCAGCTCCTGGAGGAAGTAAACAGAAGACCAGGTAAGAGATGCCACACTGGAAAGGAGGCGGAAGGTGAGTAGGAGTTTTTTTTTTTTTTTATCTGAGCAGCAGTACCTTCATCACAAAAAAAAACAAACATGGACAACCCTATTATTGTGAAAAGGTCCTAATTTATCCACAGCTAATTATGTACAAACAATAATATTGGAAACAATATTCAGTCAGAGCTTATATTCTGTTGGGTCACATTTGATGTCGATTTTCTACCTGGATTCGTGTTTAGAAAATCTCCACAAACTGGATAAGTTTTAATCAAATCTCATCTACTGTATATGAAAATTGTCTGTAAACTGACTCAATTTTTGAGTTGTATATTTGTTACGGAATTATCTAACTGTGATTAATGGGAAATTTGAAATCTGCAATGAAATTAATGTTTTGTAGAAGTTGCTGTAGATTACCTATGGGTCTGCAGCAAAATCCATAAGTTTATTTATTTTAAAATAAAAAACACTGTAATTACCAACCCTCAAGAGGTCATGCCTATGCTTCTCTAGACTTTCACTGGTCTCTGTACCTTCAGCACAGTCTAAGGCTGTATGATGATCAGGAAAAATTAGGGTGATCAGAGAAGTGTTGATATAGGAAGATCGGAGATGGGGAGTCAAGTTTTTTTTTTTTTTTTGCCATCTTCTGAAATTAAAAATATACTTGCTAACCTGCACTAAAATGTGCAGACTCTCTGATGGACCTCCCTGCAGATTATGGGTTGGATCCTTGAAACATTTCCAGGTAATTAGAAAATTTCTGTTTTCATTCAGTAAAGTCTGTTTTTTCCACTGCTATCAATTTTTAACCCTCTTTCTAAAATTGGGCTAGATAGCTACATGTAGTAATTCAATTTACTTACGGAAAAATGGTGGCAAAAAACACAATTAAGTAAAATAGATGATTAATGTACACATCATGATCACTTAACCCTTGCACCCCAACTGTCAATGTCCTGGATAGACAAATGATCTGGTTTGAATTAATTGTATGTCGGGCAAAAGAGGATATGGGCATAGAAAAATATTCTATACTTCTACATTTTTCCTGAATATTAATTTCAGTAATAATGAGCACCTCTGTTTATTCTAAATTTATGTCTTTTCATAGCATAAAATGTGGGATTATCAACTGCAGAGGAGAGATGTGACAAAATTACAATGACCACATGTAGTGTCCACCCTTAATTGCTTTATTCCTTGCAGCTGAGCTGGTGTCTCTGCTTCTCTAATGAAAATAAATCTCCCTTCATGCAGAAAGTAAATAATACTTAACAAGAACAACTGATCGGGCATAGTGTGAATAGCAGATAATACTCTATCACCTCTCCTCCTCAGGTTAACTTTACTGCAGATTAAAACAGCAGTGGAAGATTTTAAATTTTCTGTGATGAAGGAAATTATACGTTTTGAAAATGAAAAAAATTTATTGAATTTGTTTGTATTCGGTGTTTTGCAAGTTCAAAACCTAATTAATGCTTCCCATATCACTTCCTATGGGCATCTTACAAAAAGTTTCACAAAATCAATTAAGAAAACTAAGTACTGGACAACTAGATTGTAACATTTTGGCATTCCCAATTAGTGCTTAGATTTAATATTGCCATAAAAGGTAAACTAAATTGCTCAAAATTGTCTATCGTTCCCATCTTTGAGGAAAAGTATACATACTACTGCTACCATAAACAGTAATTCATATTTGTTACCCTTGTAATATTTGTTAATCTGGTATTGTTGTATTGTGTAAGTATTTGTTAACTTTGTGGCTAGTGTGGCTTGAATAGGTCTCTATGGTTTGACAGTGGTTTAGCCAAACTTGTGAAAAAGTTTGGGCTCAGGACGTCCCTAACCCTAAGCTAGACTTTTGTTCATGTATTTACACTTGAACTTTTATGTGAACTTGGACCAGAAGTACCACAAAACTGTAAGTTTATGTGTAAAAAATAATCCTACCCTAACCAGAGGCGTTTTAGCAGCATTATGGGCCCCCGGGGCATAACACTGCAGTGGGCCCTACCCAAATACATGACATCACACTAGGCCATGTCTCTAGCTGCCGCCAAGCATACTCATTATTACACCATTTATGTCTGGACACCGCCAGCCTGCAACCTACAAGGCTGATTGGAAGGGCAGGGGGCCTTTGGCTCCCTTCTCCACCATGGTTTTTAACTGTTTGCCCATCCTAAAAACACACAAACAGTTAAATAAGCAAAGCCAACCAAGGGATACAGGGTATGTTTCTTGTATTTCTGGGACATACATAAACCACATGGGGCCTCTATACTTGTGGGGCCTCAGGCAACTGCCTAGTGTTCCCAATGGAAAAGATGGCCCTGACCCTAACCCCAACTTAAGAATATGGTCAATTTTTTGATAATTTTCTCTAAAATTCTATTCAGGCCGATGCTAATCAATTCACTGAGATTTGGGTCAAATTTCACATCAACCGGAATCTGAAGTGCAACACTACTTGTAGCCCTTCTCTTCCCAACATTTCTTAAATTTTAACTGTAAGTTTTATAGCTAGTAAATGGCCAGTCAGAATAGATTTTTGGAAAGTGGTTTCTTAGAGATGGAATAATATATGACAGAATTTTACTCATAAGAAGGAATTGATACAAAAACAAAGAGAAATGTCAGTTTTTTTCCTTGTCCTTTTCTATCCTTTGGATCCACTCTGCCTACAAAAACAAAGTTTGTGATTTAACCTAAAAGAAGTTAGCTAAACATGTTATTTAAAAAATAAAGAATGCATATGAATACAAAGTATGTGTTTGATGAAATATAGCATTGTCATAATTGTATTACATTAGTAAATTACCCATGTATTCGATAAGGCGTTAAATGGATTGATAAAACAGATTTAAACTGGGTCACCAATGGTGGCCATGCTCATTAAATAAATGTAAACTGGTTAGTACCAATATGATTGATTAGCTATCAGATGTTAATGGGGGTATCCCGGCTCTTTTCCCTAATTTCAGATGTTGAGAGAAACAGGGATAAAATACTGCCCGATACTTTGTTCCTAAGGGAGATAAGCAGCTGCTAGAGGGATCTTCCCATCTCATCATTGATTAAATATTCACTCTCTTTTTGGAGTCAGGAGGAAAAGCTCTTTGTCTGACAGCTATCAAATGTATGGCCATCTTAAATCATCAATGTAATCACCAGTGGAAAGACACCTAGGATTGACACTGCACCAATGGCAGTGGTTTAAGAAACTTCCAGTCTTGACTGGTAACCCTATCAAAACGACTGTCAACACTGATTACAAAAGTGTTTTCTAAGTAACAGGCAGGGCTTTTGATGTCACAGTGGTAATCCTACTCATGGGATTTATGTGGTCTTTTTATTCAGACTGGCAGCCTACAATCTTTGACGGGGTTGTTATGTTGTAGCAATCCAAGATAGTAGTAGATCCAGCACACTGGTAAAAGATCAAAATTTATTGCAAAATTCCATAAAAACAGCTCATGCTATAAAAGCAAAAAAAGCACTTCCTGAGGCAACCAGCGTTTCTACCTTACATGTTTCAAGCCTCATGGAAGATAGCGCTCTTAGTCATGGCTATGATCTACTACTATTTTTGAATTACTATCCTCTTGCTAACATGGATTTCTCCGAGCACCGGCATTGAAGTGCAATCATGCTGTTACGTATCATATGGTGAGCGATCAATTAATTTTTTTGTTATTTAAAAAAAACAGATAAAAAGTAAACATTTTAATAATAATGAAAAACATTTAATAAATTACATTAACGGTAAATAATATACACAAATTTAATATAAATGTCTGGTATTGGAGATCAAATCACTGATTTTAATAGCGATGAGCCGAAATATTAGACACAATCCATGGACGAAAGTGGTGCTTTGTCTACAAAAAATTCCTTATTGCAAGTCCTGGACAACCCTCCTAGAGACTACAATTTTGATGGTGAAATAATTTAGGTTAAATCCAATTTATATTGGTTTTCAGTAGATAAAAGTAAATGATGACAGAATAATTATCTGCTATATAGAACAATGCAATAAATCACCAATAATTAAAATGGTTTTCCAGTTAATTGTTTTTTTATTTAATTAGGCTTACAATGGACTAAACATTGTATATATACTTTATTGAATTTATATTTATTTTGCATTGTGTTTTTTCACATTTTTTTAATTATTTATATGACATTAAGTGATGACTTTCTGTTTGAGACATCATCCCTTACTACTACAGTCAGTGGGTGGCTACATTATAAAAGTGTCAGCCTTCTAATTAGTATGGAAGTGTGAAAAAACACAACGCAGAATATAAATTCAATAAAGTCTATTCAGACTGTTTAACCCATGGTGATCCAAACTAATTAAAAAAAATGAACCCAACAACCCCTTCAAAGGCGTTTCCAAATCTGTCTGTTTCACAGAGCCTGCTCTTTACAGCTCTTCAAACTCCCGCTTCCGATTCTACTGTGGGTATTTCCGAGCTGAGCCTGTTAGAAGGACATTAGTGATATATGGGACATCCTGGCTAGGGCTGCTAGAGAAGAGAGGGGTGGTTGGTAGCCTAGAAGACCTTTTGTAAATAAGCAGAAAAAAATCGGAACACTAATGTATTTGGTAAAAAGCTTTATTTACTTCAGCCTACATGTTTAAAGGTAATCAATGAGATGGGAAAAAAGCTTTTTGCAGTAAGGCTTCGAAAGGAATGTGGGGCTGAATAACACATGGACTGTAACACAATTATCAGCAGTCAATGGCATACAACACAACGGACTGAGGTACAAAGGATGTACAGAATAGAACAAAGAAATACAAATAACAGGGCTGAAGCGAGAAAGGAGGACAAGTAATATGATAAATTCATAATAGAAAAGAGATCTACAGCTCATGAGTCAAATTGCAGTAAGAGTCAGGATATATTGCCCATAGTCTATATCCACTGATTCGAAAAAAAAGAAGCCAATGTGTCCATATATTGAGGTAGATCTGTGATCATAAACCATTGCAGTGAGGTCTTCAAGTTGGTGGATATAATGTGAACGTTCCATAAATGCCTACTAAATGTCAAGTAGGCCCCTTTTACAAATTTTTTGAGGACTACGAATAAGAAATAATAATGCTGTCTTGTTGATTCAAAGCTCTTTGGATGAAACCACTGTATTATATAGAAAAAAAGCTGCATATCCCACCAAAAATGAAAGTATTTTTCTCAATGACACTCACATCAGTGGTCAGAGACCTTTGTGGAGATGAAGTAAGGCATGTAAGTTCTTTTGTATCTCTGACATCAACTTATATTTTTTCTTAAAAGGATCTAAATATTGAAAGAGTATGTGAAAGAGTGTAGTTTTTACCACAATTCTGAGCTGTAAGGCTATGTCCTAGATCTACCTGCTATGTATGAATAAATAGTGGTATGATACTCTTTGACATCTCCTTACTCAGCAACGCATATATCCAAGACACTAAATACACTCAGAGGACTAGATAATTTAGTACAACATGTAAATAAAACTTCTCAGGGCATGACTTCTATCTGGCTTAGTAATAACCATTCTGGAGGCCTTGCCACTTTGCTCCAAAGATAGCATTTTATGCTAATCCACAATACAAGGCTTATATTACACAGGGTGAATTTAATCAAAGGGGTAATTACATTTTTCCATAGAAAATCAACTTTGATATTTTGCACTTGTACCATTTTCTTTTATTTTTCTGTGCCATGTCAGGATAATGAGAACTTTCAAGGTATTATTGTATTGTTAGATTTAGATCTATGCAATATTTATTTGTCTTGGAATAAACTGTTCATATTGTATGCAAAATAACCAGTGTGTTATCTATGTTGATAAAGCCTTCATATCGCCAAGTTGTATGTGTGACCTTCATGGCTTATTGAGAATTATTTTATTCCGTAATGATATGGAAATAGCTGTGTGATTGCTCTACATAATACATGAAAACAACCCCCAGATAATAACAGTACTATCTTTCGTATTTCTACCTCCTTCCAGAGCAATAGTATGAATGCTAGTCTACACACAGAGTTTTGGCCATATTGACCCATTTTGTATTCATTACAGAGTTAATTGCAGCTTTTAGGATAGGGCTATAAAAAGATGACTGTTGTCTTCAATCTGCCCAATCTGAAATATAGAAATGTATATGAAGACAGAACTTATCACATAAACTTATTTAAGAATCATTTTCTTTAAGGATGTCATGAAATGCAATTTTCTGGCTGCTGCTGTTCTGAAGATATTGGTACAGTTTTGAAATCATTGCAAAACCGACATAATCAGAGGTCGCTGTGTTAAATTTACAGATGATATAATCCAGAGTTGTTCAATAAAATAAGTCTGGTACTCCATGAAATAGATTATTACAACTGAGGCTGAAGGTTTCTTTCTTCATTTTGCAGGAATAGTCTATGCAATGAAATAGAGATGAGAATCCTTTCCACTGAAATTGAGATGAAATACATTCTACTGAAATAGTTATGAGTGCACATTCCAAATTTTCTTTGACAAAATGTGTGACGATATGAATAAAAAAAAAGTTGCTTCTCATACCATACAGGTTCCAAGAATATTTTTCAAGAAAATGATTACCAACATATGATAGCGTTTACTATTAAAGGAGTTGTCTCATTACAAGCTTTCAACCTACTTCAATGCTTCTGGCAGCAAAGGTTTTTTGAATTTAGGGGCGTGCTTCTTGTCTGCCTCTTCTCCTCCCTCTTCCCACCTCCCCTCAGCACACAGAAAGCTCTCCTCCATAACTTCTATACAGCAGGGAGAGGGCGAGGGGGGTTTGCTGCTGGAGTTAAACCTGTGTGTGCCTGCCTAGGTCTGCTGCAGGCTGCTCACTCCTAGATCAGCTGCACTGTCAGCTCCACAGAGTCAGGAGACAGCAGGGAGAGGGCTGATCTATGAGTGTGGAGAGGTCTGTGAAGCTGTGTATGCTAATAGCAGAGCAGGGGGGATGCAAGTGTTCCTATAACCCCCTGCTTAGCATACAAATCTCCATCTCAAGAAACAACAAACAAACCCGGTCAGAACAGACACAGGGCAGCTGTGAAGTGTTACTATAATCACAATGTGTCACTAGTACAGCAGAGCATGAACCGTTCACATGCCCTCCTGATCTGTTCTATTAGTATAGTCAGAGCTCCACAGACACATCATGATTATAGTAACACACTTCACTGCTGTCAGCCTCACCTCTGCTCTCCTCAATCTGTATAGAGAGCAGGAGGGAGCAGGCACACACAGGGTTAATCCAGCTACACAGACACAGAAGCCAGAGCCCTCCACCTCCCTTCCCTACAGAAGCATACTGTGCGGGAGGGGCTCTGTGCTCCGACCTGTATTGAGAAGCTGATGAGTCACCAGCACTGACAGCCAGTGAGATAAAGATTAACAGGTTGGCTGCTATAGGGATTTCAGGAGCTGATGCACTACTACTAACAGGGATAACTCAAAATCAGTAGGACATTTGTAATGAACATATATTGCAAAGCTGCTTGTTTTTTTTTAAAGATCTTTTAATTAAAACCCAATCATTGTAGCGAGACAGCCCCTTTAAGAAGGCCAAGAATCAATTAACCAAACATCCAATCCAATATGAAGGTACCAATATTTTATCTATTAATGAAGCCAGACTTTTTTAACACTGAGTTGTAGAGAAACTCAATGACCCACTTGTAATTATCACTTTATACCCGATTTTGGTTGACATGGCAAATTGCTTGTACAATTGTGCCAAATTTCCATCACATTGGTACAGAAATTGGCAACATTATTCTTCCCATTGTGAAAAAGAAAAAAGACAAGCTAAGAGGTAAAGCCATCAAGTTGTAAATATACTTTTAAACTAATGTATTAAAGACAAAGCTTAAAATGGCTAAAAGGAGTTGTCCAATACAAAAAACTGAAAGGGACACTGCCCTCGAAAAGGAGTATTTTTGTTAAAACTAATATTCCTGTAAAGCAATTTTTTTTTTAGAATTTTTGGCAGTTTTTTTGTTTTATTTCAGCAGTCCCATACAATTAAAAATTACTTATAAAATATTGTCCTTCTATAGCTGTTAGAGCAAACTTTTCAATGGCAGGGCAGACTAATTTTTACTGCAACTGCTGCTTATCTCTATATAGTCCCGTAACAAATAGTTGGTGATTACATGAATACTCTGTTGTTCAATTGAAAGGGATAGGTAAAATTAGACAAGACGACAAGCAATACATGAAAGAAAAATAGGGTAATCTTTTTCTGCAATGAGGAGGGGATTTATTCACACTTATTAAGTTATTGCTGATAATACATACACTTCTCTGGCCTAACCAACCTGAAAAAAGGGATGGTCAAGCAAACCTCTTACTGCTGTGCTATCAGAGCTCACAGAGGGAAAGTTAGAGAGGGTAATGTACATAGGGGAACTTAAAAAAGATGATGTAAAAAAAAAACAAGCACCCAATTTTAAAAAATACATATCGCATATTGCTTGTCAATATATGAATAGAAACATTTTGATAGTAGTGGCCCTTTAAAGGCGTGTTCTAAAACTTTAATAAGCTTTTTAGTCATTAAGGAATGATAGGAAATTGAAAAAAAAATCCTTATCTTGTAAACCCACTCATTCCAGCTCCATAGCTGGTCCTTGTGACCCTGGCAGATGATGTCACGGTTCATTCTTTAAGTAATCCTGCAGTCAATCACAGGCCTTAGTTGTCATCTGCAATGTATCCAACATGAGATTGCTGTGGCTGGTGAATAGCTGCAGGGTCATGTGAAGAATGAATGGTGACGTCATTGGTCGGGATCAGTGCTGTTTTAGCTTTGAGGTAGATGTTTTTATATAGAATAAATAGCAAACTAGTAAAACAAACTCTAAATACAAACACCATATCACTCTATTAAGACAACGCACAGTATAGATAAAATAACACTTACCAAGCTACTGTTCTATCTTATGGTACATTGATTTCCTTTTCAATGGCTTAAAAATATCTTCCTGTTGATAACGTGTTATTGGGTGTCTATTTCTTTTCCAAAGGTGTAAATGACACTTCCTATTTATACCATTTGACCTGCTATTGCATGTATCGCACTTCTAAAAAAATGCCTTCACAAATCAAACCTTGCACTGGATATTGCTTGGTGTTGTATCTTCTTTTAGCAGCTCTAATTCCATATGGCATTTTTTTACAAAGTGTGCAAACTATTAATCCATCATTTAAGCATCATACAGTGGCATACATTGTACACATAAGTTAACACTTGAATACAGTTTTTACAATAACAATCACTAGTCAGTTCACACATGAAATATTGTGTACAGATTTTGGGCACCAATGCTTAAGAAAGACATCGTAGAGCTTGAATAGGTTAAATTAAATGACAGGCAACAAAAATAATAAAAGGACTGGGTGGGCTGCAATACCCAGAATGATTAGCAAGATTGGGGTTATTTAGTTTAGAGAAAAGACGGCTATGGGGGGACATAAAAAATATGTTTAAATATATTTAAAAGTCAATATAGAGATCTCTCTCAAGATCTATTTATACCCAGGATTGTATCTAAAACAAGGGGGCTTCCTCTACGTCTAGAGGAAAGAAGACTTCTACATAAACATAGAAAGGGATTCTTTACTGTTAGAGCAGTGAGACTGTGGAACTCTCTGCCAAAGGAACTTGTCATGGTGAATTCACTAACAGAATTCAAAAAGGGTCTGGATGCATTTCTAGAGCGTAATAATATAACAAATTATAGAGATTAGGATTCTGGAGAAGGGTCGTTGATCCAGGGATTTATTCTGATTGCCAGATTGGAGTCAGGAAGGAATTTGTTTCCCTAAATGAGGACAATTAGCTTCTACCTCATGGGGGCTTTTGCCTTTCTCTGAATCAACACTGCAAAACAATTGGCTGAACTGGATGGACGTCTGTCTTTTTCAGCCTTATAAACTAGTGCTATTCTGTGCCACCACCCACATACAGTCCAAAAATATTACATTATATTGGGACTAAGTAGCACAATATTTAAAGTGGTTTTCCCAGACTTCTAAAAACCTCCCTATCATCTGCCACTGTACTAAAATAGAAAATTAAGTCACAATGACCTCTGTGATCAGATGCCATACATACAGGCCTGTGACTGCTGAGGCCAGAGATTGGTTGCAGCATCATCTGATCCATGAACATGACATCATCAGTGAGGGATAGGGTGGAACACTGGAGCTCTGGCAGCATGGGAACAGTGGTGATGGGAGAGGTGTATGGGATAATTTTCTATTTTAGCACAGTGGAAGGTGATAGGGAAGTTTTTAAATAGTCTCGAAAAGCTCCTGTTAGTAACTACCATAACTAGAAAGTGCTTAAGAAATACCAACATACTGTACAATAACTAATTTTTTTTAGAAAGCCCCCCTAATGCTGGGGACTGTGTTAAAATAAAAAATGAACTTGTGCAACTTTTCCCACTGACACTGTTCCTCACAGCTGGAGCTCCAGTGTGAAATGCCATTACTCTGTGGGACTCCATAAAAAGTCAGTGAGGTGATTACTGGCCTCAACAGTCACTACTCATTTGTACAACATGTGACTACTGGTTGGCATTTACATCACTGCAGCAAGGCCAATGGTGGGGTAACCGGAGCTCCAGCGAAGATGGAACAGTGGCAGTGGAGGAAATGAATACAGGTTCGTTTTTTAGTTTACAGTGTTTCAAGGCTATAGGGTTTTTTGAAATCTTGGAAATGCTCTTTTATAAATTCTATACAATTAAAATTAGGAGCGTTGTTGGTTACAAGCCTCAGATGCCAGGTTACCCATGGAGCCCCCTTTAACAAATCTATGGCTTTTCTTCATATCATGTGCTTTTCTATTTATAAGACAAGATGGGCATTTTGCAAGCTTATAAGTTTAGTCCATTTTATGTTCTTTATGAAGAATACATCAAAAATTTCCTACACATCTGTGACACTAAATCAGATGTGTAAAAATTGTCTCCTTTTTGGAACATTGTGATATAGAATAAGCCTGTATCAAACATACTACCATCTGTGTCGAATAATTCACTGGCAAGTGACTCAAACTCATAGAATGTCATTATATCCTTCTAATTGAAATAAATTTAGCTGATAATATTAGACATGGTGGTAATCAAGATACATTTTGTAGAACTGGAACAGTTTCCTTGATCAATGTATTTCATTAATTTTTCACTGTGTGAATTTGGAAACTTGAGACAGAATTTTAGTGTGCAGTTATTTTTGTGATATTGTTAGGGATGAAAAAGAGTCGAGATGCCTCATATTTACCTTATTCAGAAACAGATGGAATTAGAATTAAATTGTAGCTCATTACTTCTCTGGATAAGCTTATGTCATTGGCCATTTTAATTATTTAAAGCTTTTAAGGCTATGTTCACACACAAAGCATTAATTGTGGATTTTCATGTAAAAATGGTTGTCTTCTTAAGAAAATCCAGTTAAAGAAATATAGAAAAATTTGCTATATTAAAATGTAATAAACACAGTCAGAAAACGTAGGCAGTCTAAAAATGTCAAAGGTCATAGTTTGTCACAGTAGTTTATGCCATTGGCTAATTTTGGTTTATCTTTACATTTGTCTATCTTTCTTTAGACCAACTGTTGGTTGGTGTACTTTCTATGCCAGAATTTTGGCGCATTTTGGCCATGTGCCCTTTTTATCACTGACCAGCCATTAAACATAAATCAGGGTGGAACAATAATTATCTCAGAAAGAAGACCCTAATATAAAACAATTAATTATTGAATACTTTAAAAGATGCAAAAAATCACCTTATCAATAATCACTAAATTGTAACTAACACAAACAGATATTACCAAGAGCCAGCATCAATAGGGTATGTCCATACCGAAAGGAATAATGTAGAAAATATAAAGATATTTACTCATGGTACCATTGTCTCCTTTTTCAAGATCAATGATCCTGATAAATGAAAAAAACCCAATAGATAAGATCAATAAATATAACCTGTACCTACATAAAGCCTAGTAATGGACCCAAAGAAATTCTTATGGGGTCATCACCACAAAAAGGGCGGCCCACTCCTGGTCACTAACCCTCAGGTCATCATAGTATCCAAATATACTAGGTCAAAAAATGCTAAAAGGCTTATAAAAACAATAGAGAATAACCACAAGCACCAGTTAATACTCCCGATGCACTTCCCCTTTCAAATACAGTTCATCAGAGGAACAAAAATGAACACTGATGCCTAGAAAGAATGACCTAAGATAAGATGCGCCATGTTGGGGGGGCGTGGCCTAGCATTTAATGGTGCCGGACGCTTGATCCCTGAGCTCCGTGAGAGATCTACAAAAGCGGCACATCTAAACCCCAACTGACACCCCAATCTGGGCAGACCGGGCACGGAAGGTCCCTGGGACGTAAGGGGACACTGCTGGACCAGACACCTGCAACGGAGACTGCACAAGAGACTGCAGAAGAATCCTCTGAGGCCTAGAGGGGAAGAGCAGAGCGGCGGGAGAAGTTCGCGCCCTAACATACCAGACGCAGGGAAGGACGCGAGCAGCATCCGGACACAGGCGCAGCTCCCTGCAGTATCGCACGGCGCCGGTGACTATGCCCGGAGGGACCCAGAGCCTGCCTGCTGCGACTCCTACACCGCAGACCGCGGCAGCTGTGCACCGGAGCTCCAAGACTGTGAGTGCTTGCCGCCCCCGCTGCTGAGAGACACCTGAAGTGCGTCTCACTAGTGAGGGACGTGTGGCAGTAAAGGAGGCTGCCAGGATCCTTCGGTCCCTCATCCCTTTCTAACCCACTGCGGAGGACTTTGACTGTCCCACTAGAGTCCAGTGACTGGGCCCCTTGACATCACAGCCATAAGGCCACAACTGCCCTGCATGAAAGCCCTGTGACTATAAGCTACTTGCAGCCCACTAAAGCTGAAACAGCTAATTTAGTGACAGCTACTCTGAGCCTTCTGTGCTGGATAGAACGTTGATTGCAGCAAATGAAGCAAATACTGAAGACAACAAATTAAAGTTACCCCAAAGTGCTATACATCCCTAAGCACACCCTCTCCTCATATAGTAGAGTTAGTGCGGGGGCCACTACTACTAGCTGGAGCAAGACTGTAACACTCCTCTTACCTAATAGCCAGGTCCAATCTCCTGTCATACTCCGTGCTAACACTGCAGATTCCTAGAAAGAAAAGGAAACTACATAAATACTAAGGATAAAGGGAAAAAAAAAAAAAAAAAAAAAAAAAATATATATATATATATATATATATATATATATATATATATATATATATATATATATATATATATATATATATATATATATATATATATATATATATATATATATATATATATATATATATATCCTATGTCCTCTCTTGCCAAAAAGAAAAGAATGAGAAGCGCTGCAAAGAAAACACCTAAAATAAAGCCTGCAAAACTCACAGAATTCTTTCAGCACACTTCACCTTCAATGCGAACTCTAGAGATCTCCAACCCCTTCTCTCAACTATCAAACTCCCCAGCACGCTCAGACACTTTAGATATAGAGCCGCAAGAAGAAGCAATGCAAACATCACTGATGGAGAAAACTATGATGAAACTCTTTTCCTCCTTCCGGGAAAATTTACAAAGTGACTTCAAGCAAATGATGGCGGAGTTCAAGGCAGACATCCAATCCCTGGTCAGCAGGGCAGATCATGTCGAAAAGAAGATGGCGGAGCTTACCACCTCTCACAATCTACTGATCGACGCGAATACCGATCTTGAGGATGAGGTGCAGCGGTTGTCAGCTAAATTACTGGACTTAGAGGATAGATCAAGAAGAAACAATATTCGCATAAGAGGAGTTCCAGAATCGATTACTAATGACGCCCTTGCTCCTTTTCTGACTGATCTTCTGGCCATTGCATTACCGGAGGCGTCACAGACTGATCTAGAAATAGATCGCATCCACAGGCTGCCGAAACCTAAACATCTGTCCCAAGCGGTCCCACGAGATGTCATAGCCAGGATCCATTTTTTCAAAACCAAAGATAATTTTTTGAGAGCCCTCAGAAGGAAAATTACATTGCCTGAAAGATTCGCCAACATCACAATTTTCCCTGACTTGTCGGCCGGGACGATGCTCAAGCGAAAAGAATTCGCCCCCTTTACTAAAATTCTACGCGACCAAAATGTCAACTACCATTGGGGGTTTCCGGTAAAGCTGATTGTCAACAAGGACAACACCACGACAGTTTGCTCAACCCCTTCCATGGTGAAAAACCTACTCTTGTCCTGGAATATGCTCTCCTCGCCTAACACCACCCCTTTGAAGAAACAAAAATCGAGACCCGAAGCAATCACTCCTTTGTGGTCAGAAAAGCAAAATAGGTCCAGAGTCCGCTCCGTTGACTGACACAACGGTTAAATGGGTGATAATCTGATCTCCACAGCTCATTTGATCCATTATCTGACAGAGCAGGAACTCCCGTTCATCTCCACTCCTTCTCTGTCTCTGTTATAGGGATAGGCATTGACTTGCCCCACCCTTTGATTCCCTTTCAGTGGAATCCCCAGTCCATGTCGATTTTTCCTCGTCTAACTGTTGTTTTGTTTCCTGTTTATGTTGGTCCACACCTTCACGTTTTTAAGCATAATAGTCATGTAGCATTTAACTTAACTTTATTTGCAGGTTTCCTAAGATATCTCATTAATAGCAGCATGTGCACCATAGTCAAATCTTCTACTCCACAATGGGAGTGAAATTCATGTCTTTAAATGCAAATGGCCTCAACTCCCCGTTTAAGAGGTCACTGTTCTGGAAAGAGGTCATTAGTTCTCGCGCGGACGTGATATGTGTGCAAGAGACACATTTATGTAAAAAAGATTCCTTCCGCCTTCAGCACAGGAACTACGCACGTTCTTACCACTCTGCGCTAGACATTAAAAAAGCAGGAGTATCTATATTTGTTAAAAACTCTGTGGCCTTTTCTCATATAAATTCTGTTGTTGATGTCAAAGGGCGCTACATAATTCTACATTGTATGCTGAATTCAGTGGCCTATACCTTGGTTGGCATTTATGCGCCAAATAAACATCAATTCTCATTCCTTACAAAAATTCTCACTAGGGTTAAAAAGGAATCTAAAAGCAACTTAGTCATTTGCGGCGACTTTAACGCAGTCATTGACAAAAACAAAGACAGATCTGCAAATTGCTCTAAGTCAGCCCCTAGTTCTGGAGGAAAATCTTCACGATCCGTGGAGATATGCACATACGACAGAAAGAGATTTTACTTTTTACTCGGCGGCGCGAGATTCTCACTCCAGAATAGATCTCTTCTTGGTGAACAGAGCAGCTCTTTTATCAGTCTCTAATACTAAAATTGGGTTCAAAACGTGGTCAGATCACGCACCGATTTATTTAACACTCCGAACCAACTCTACCCCCATTTTTCACTCCCCGTGGAGGATGAACAATTTTTTATTAAAATCAGGAAAAGTAGTTAAGGAAGTCAAGAAGGCCCTATTTGACTACTTTGAAATAAACTCCCCCACTGCACCATCCGAAGAGGTATTGTGGTGTGCCCACAAGGCGTATATTAGAGGAATTCTCATGAAAATAGCTGCTAGAGAGAAACGCTCCAGAGAAGCACAACTCCATGATGTCTTAGAGGAAATTAGACATCTAGAGCTACAATTCAAGGCAAATAATTCACAACTGATTAAAGATAAACTATCCTTGCTTAAAGTTAGGTTAAATACTCTCCACTTACAACAATATGAATCTCATCTCGGCAGGTTTCGCTGGAATTTCTACCTCCAGGGCGACAGACCTAGCAAAATACTAGCTCGTAGGGTCAAAGTAACGCAGGCCAGAACTCGTATTTCATATATCACTTCCCCTTCTCATAGCCAGATTTCCGATCCATTACAAATCTCAAATGCCTTTGCCTCTTACTATAGATCCCTGTATAATATTAAATCTGATGAGACAGTCCCAGAGGTTCTAGAGAGAGATATAGACAAATTTCTGGGAGAAGTTTCTCTTCCGTCATTATCTCAAGAACAGCTAGCCGCTCTAAATGACCCCATATCTTCTCAGGAAGTGGAGAAAACTATATCTCAATTAAAGTGCAACAAGTCCCCCGGACCAGATGGTCTTACTAATGAATATTACAAATTATTGGCAACTGAGTTATCCCCCCATTTGTCCCGCCTATTCAACGTAATAACAGAGAAAGGCTATCCGCCAGCTGAAATGCTATGTGCACATATTTCCACCATTCACAAAGCAGGCAAGCCAGAAGACCAGGTAACCAACTACAGGCCTATCTCACTACTGAATTCAGACATTAAAATTTTTTCAAAAATCCTAGCTAACAGAATTAATGAAATATTACCCAATCTAATTAATGGCGACCAGGTGGGATTCATCAAAGGGAGGCAAACTAGAGACGGGATACGTAGGGTTTTAAACGTAATGCAGCTAGCACACTCACAGAACACCCCCTTTGCATTTATCTCTCTAGACGGAGAAAAAGCGTTTGACAGAATCAATTGGTCCTATATGAGGAAAGTACTGCACAAGTTTGGCTTTCAAGGCCCAATTTTTTCAGCAATAAATTCTTTATATACCTCTCCCTCGGCCAAAGTTTATGCCTCAGGCTTTTTATCCGATAAATTTGACATAACAAACGGCACTAGGCAGGGTTGTCCCCTATCTCCCCTAATATATGACCTGTGCGCAGAACCTCTAGCTGAACATATACGGAAATCTTCGGGCATCGCCGGTATAGCTGTTAATAACACAGTGCAAAAGATAAGCCTATATGCAGATGACATATTGATCATGTGTCAGGAACCTGCAACATCTGTCCCGGCGCTGCTCGACTTACTAAATCGTTACGCACGAATCTCGTACTACAAATTAAACGTTTCTAAGTCAATACTGCTCCCGGTGAATTGCCCATCGTCTCTTAAGCATTCATTATCGAAGATCAATTTCACGTGGTCAGAGTCATTTATTTCGTACTTGGGTATTAAGATATATCAGGATATTAATACCACCATTAGAAAAAATTTACAAGATCTAAGTGCCGCTTTACTGGGAGAAATCAACAGACTCAGTAAATTTCAGTTGTCCTGGATAGCACGAATTAACCTATCTAAAATGATTTTACTACCGAAATTTCTTTATGTTTCAAGGTCGCTGCCTTTCCTATTTCCCAAAGAGCTCCTCACTAACCTTCAGAATCTATTCTTACGATTTATATGGAATCAGAAAAAGCCCAGAGTATTAAGACAATATCTATACAGGAAAATAAGGGATGGAGGTCTTTCTGTTCCAAACCTACTTCAATACAATATAGCATCGGTACTAGAGCCCCTTACCTTACATTGGCATTCCCCCGATTCTCAGCACTGGCTTTCTCTTGAAAATTCTACTCTCAATAGATGCTCTTATAAAGACTGCTTAATAGCGATGCTACTGGGTTGGAAGCCCCCAGAATTTACATTACTCACCTTATCCCACGCGAAAGATGCTTGGTACAAATACATAGTACAAACAAAGAAGGTCTCAGTGAACAAACTTAAATGTCCGCTTTCAGTACTCCATTGTCTTGCCCCGAATATTCCCATTAATCTCTGGCTGAATTTGGGGATCAGGCAGGTTAGTGACCTATACCGTCTCAACCAACTATGCTCGTTTGAGGAACTATGTCAGCATTTCCCTGTCCCTCGTAGTCAATTCTACATATTTCTGCAAGTCAGACACGCGATCCAAACGCTTAAGGACCCACCTACCACTAGCTTATCCTCTCCTCTGCATGTGCTGCTTTGGAATAAACCCAGTAGCACTAAGTTCCTCTCAGCAGCCTACCAAACTCTATTTGAGGATCTAACTGCCAAACCAGATTATATGCAGAAATGGGAAAAGACATTAGGTCAAATCTTCTCTATAGACCTATGGACACAGGCAGCTAATGTTGTAACCAAATATTCTAACTGTGCTAACCACTTAGAGTTGTCCAGGAAAATCCTGTTACGCTGGTACCTCACTCCAACTCGCTTGGCTCACATGAACACGGGTTATTCCCATCTCTGCTGGAGAAAGTGTGGGCATAAAGGTTCTCTTTTCCACATGTGGTGGAAGTGCCCGATAGTGGCTCCTCTTTGGAGAAGGGTAGAGATGATGCTAGAACAACTTCTCGGATGTCAATTCTGCCTCCCTCCCGAACTAGCACTGCTAGACTTATCATTTGATAACATTCCTACTCCCTATCGTACAGTCTTAGCACATGTTCTAATAGCTACTCGCTTTGTAATAGCATCTAACTGGAAATCTCCCAAGACCCCATCCATAAATGAAATTATCAATCGGATAAATAACCAATACCACTGCGAAACGAGCTTAGTAGTCCCCCCTCATAAGGTAGCCAAGATCAAATATAGCTGGTCCACTTGGACTGAGTCCGTTTACTTTCATTAACTTTCTTTACATGCTTGTGTGATTTATCACCCGTTATAGGTAATTATTATTATTAATGTCTTGTATTGCTGCTGTCGGTTTTACCTACTATATGGAAACGTGTGTTAACGCTTATATTCTTCTTTTCCCTCCATTGCTACATGATGTGCTGTTGTGTTTATGCACTGTTATGACTGTTTACATGTTGAGATAATGTTATGACTGTATCTCATCCAGTGTTATCTTCTCATGTGATTTAATAAAAAAATTTCTTGCTGGAAAAAAAAAAAAAAAAAAAAAAATTTTGGCCCTGTTGGGATTTCCCCATGTGTTTTTTTCCCAAAAAACCCCTTCCCCACCCCTGCAAACTTGCCTCCTTCTCGCAGCATTTACATGAAATACCACATGTATAAAAACTAAGAATTTCTTTGTTTCCCATAGCAACCAATCAGAGCTCCCCTTTTATTTTTCAGAGTACTGTATGAAATGAAAGGGCTTTCCTAGTCCTCCGCCAGTCTTTTCTGGTACCAGAATAAAACACCTTAACCTCTGTTTTACATTTGATGCAAATATCCATAAAGATGTTAGGGAGGGAAAAATTTGGAGTCAATCATACCAGGATGCAGTTATGACCAACTAACCAGTGAGATGCCATAGTCAGTGCTACAATGGCATTTAAGATGCTAGAAAGGAGGGCACCTTTGTCATGGATTTTCCCTTAAAAATGCAGAACACAGGGCTATTCAGATCTAGGATAGTAATCCACCCAGAGGCAGGGTGTAATTAAAGGTGAAATACGACAAAATGCGCAAAAAAAGTATTGCAATTGAGATGGGGAATTTTTTCTAACGAAGGGATTCTTTTTAAAATTTCGGGAAAAACTTGGGTTTTTCTAAACGAAGTCGAGTTTGGGGGGTGATTCGTGGAACGAAGCGTGTTTTAATTGAAAAAAATGACCCCAAGCACATTGCGTTCATGGGGGAAAGAAGTTGGGAGGAAGAAAAGGATAGCCTGCATGACATGTGCAGAGTAAGCCAATCAGAACTGGCGGGTTCTGTGCGTCACCGCAAAATAAAGTCGGCGCGACCCCCTGGCAGCCACACTTTCCCCTTTTCTGTGCCGTGCTGTAGGCTGCAGGAGCTTAGCTGAGATCTCACAAAAGAAAGAAAAATTTTTTAAAAGCATTTTTGGGGTGTTTCCCGCTTGTCTCAGGTGCTTCTTTCCCTTTTTATTTTATTTTTGTGGGGTATTGGATTTGAGTCAGTGTGGTTTCCCAAATTTAGTGCATATACATTTTTAAAGTTCTGGGCATTCTGGAGCAATTGAATATCAAGGGTTATTAAACCTGTTTTTGTTGTTGTATTAGTTTAAAGGGAAAACCCCGTTTTTTCAATCACATACCCGTTAATTTTTGGCTGCTCATTTTTTTTGCGCAAAATTTTTCCCAAGGGGTTTAAATTTTAACATGTTTGTGCTATTGTAGTAGTAAAATAATGTAAAGGTGTTTTTCAAATCCAAAAAACGAAATTTTTCCCGTAGTTTTATAATCTGAAGGTTAATTAAGTGTGTTTCTGCTTTTGTGACGTAAATAAACAGGTTTTTAATGCCAAAGACGAAATTTTTCCTGGTGTTTCCTATAGCATAATTTATATCCGAAAGTTAAATTAAGCGTGTTTCTGCTTTTAAGTCAGTAAAAATACACGGCTTTTTTAACACGCCACATACCAGTTAATTTTGGCTGCTCATTTCTTTTGCGAAATTTTATATCCAAGGGTTAATTAAGGTGTTTGTTCTATTAGTAAAGTAAAATAAACAGTTGTTTTTCCAACCCAAAGACGAAATTTTTCCTGTAGCATGATTTATATCTGAAGGTTAATTAAGCGTGTTTTGCTTTTTTTAGTCAGTAAAATAAACGGTGTTTTTCAACGCCAAAGACGAAATTTTTCCTGGGGATTCCTATTGCATAATTTTTATCCAAAAGTTAATTAAGTGTGTTTCTGCTTTTTTTAGTCAGTAAAATACACAGCGTTTTAACATGGCACATACCAGTTCATTTTTGGCTGCTCATTTCTTTTGCGCAATTTATATCCAAGGGTTAATTAAGCGTGTTTTTGCTATTGTAGTCAGTAAACAGTGTTTTTCAACGCCAAAGACAAAATTTTTCCTGTAGCATAACTTATATCTGAAGGTTAATTAAGCGTGTTTCTGCTTTTGTAGTCAGTAAAATAAACTGTGTTTTTCAATGCCAAAGACGAAATTTTTCCTGGTGATTCCTATAGCATAATTTATATCCGAAGGTTAATTAAGCGTGTTTCTGCTTTTTTAGTCAGTAAAATACATGCCGTTTTAACACGCCACATACCAGTTAATTTTTGACTGCTCATTTCTTTTGCGCAATTTATATCCAGTGGTTAATTAAGCGTGTTTGTGCTATTGTAGTCAGTAAATTAAACTGTGATTTTCAACGCCAAAGACAAAAATTTTCCTGTAGCATAATTTATATCCGAAGGTTAATTAAGCGTGTGTCTGCTTTTGTAGTCAGTAAAATAAATGGTGTTTTTCAGCGCCAAAGATGACATTTTTCCTGTAGCATAATTTATATCCAAAGTTTAATTAAGCCTGTTTGTGCTTTTATATTCAGTAAATATATTTTAAATGGAACATACAAGTAAATTTTTCCTGGCCATTTGTGGAGCGCAATTTATATCCAAGGGTTACCCAAGCTTGTTAGTGGGTTCATTTGGAGTCAAATGCAGGTTGTGTATTTATCATATACAGATATCTCATTAAACGGGGTCTGTACATTTTTGAACAAACAGTATGTCAGACAGAGAGGTGTCAGGCTCTTCACATGCGAGTGGCAGTGGCACAAACATTCCTGGAGCAGGCACAGGTCGCATCACAGTAAGGGGACGTCGCAGCAGGGTCAATCGGTGAGGCCAGAACTGTCATGTAGTGGCCGTGTGTTGATCAGCAACCCAAGGGTTCTTGATTGGTTGAGTAGGTCATCAACTTCATCCCAGATGACATCTGACAACCCTAGCAGTGGTTCGTCAGATACAACTCTTAGTTGGCAGGGCCCCGGGAACAGGTCAGCGGCCCTCACCTGTCCTCAACCCGCCTCTGTCCCATTCGGGTTCCCTCAGCCCAGAAAACTAGTACTGGTCTGGGTCAGCGCCACTATACAGCGAGGATGAACAATTTGAGGACAGTCAACAGCTACTTGGCAACGAAGAGGTGGGGCAGACATCCCTGCTTCTTGCAGTTTGTTTGGGGGAAGAGGAATGTTGGGTTTTTTGGCGAGCGGTCAGCCTTTGAACCAAGCCGTTGAGGAGGGACGCAGACGATCAAACCCATAGTATAAAGTTGTGGTTTGAACCCCGTTTTGCTTTACCCCCAGTGTCAGATACTATGGAACAGCTAAATCCAAGGTTGGACTGGTTGGGCACAGCAAAGGCGATGCAGACGGAACGGAGGCAGCAGAGATGTAGACTGGATCCAGGAAAGGTCAGGAAAAAGCACATTTGAGGTACGTAGTATCGAGTTTGGGGGTAAACCGCAAGGTGGGGAACAAACAATGAAACAATTTCCCAGCTAGGGGACGCACAGCAGGACTTAACACAATACTAAAACAATGGAGATCAGGTTGAGGAGTTTATATTTGCTGGCACGGGAAAAACGGAAAAAAGAGGCCCCCACTGAACACGATCCCCCATCTTGACTGAGGGCAAAAAAAGGGCAAACACATTAAAAATTTCCCCAGGTATGGCGGGAGATTCCTGACATTACCCCACCCAAAGGGGCCCTCTGGACGATACCTGACTCGGTCTTTCCGGAGTTTTGATAAATTTCTTATCAGGAGGGGGCATTGATTTTTACTCACGGGTTTCCCCAAAAATTCTCTTGGGGCCCCCAAAACCTTGCCACTAATGAGGTATTGTAATTTTTCTGAAATTTCTCGAGTCCAGGTTTTTGCCCACAACAACTGTTCTTGCCCATAAATTTCTACTGCACGGGAGGGGGAAAAAACCGTCCGGGAAAAGGGATTGGGCACGGCAGGCTTAAGCGAAACATGAACACAGGAGGATCTTCATAGATGGGGGGATTTTGAGCCGAACAGTACGGACGATTATTTGATACTTAATGGCCCGACAAATTCTGTCCCCATTTTGGTGAGGGACTCTAAGTTTAAAAATTTCTGGTGGGAAAGCCAACTTTACTCCCACTTTAAAATTTTGGGGTGCGGCCACGATGTTTTATCTGCCATACTTGAAATTTTTTTTGAGCCCCCTTTTTTTCCCTATGGGTGAAAAATTTTTGCTTAAGCGAGCCTTTCCGCAGCAGCGGGAAGGGAACACAGGAATTGGGAAGATATTTGGAAAAACCCCAAATTTGAAAAGAAAGGAGTCGTTTTGGGAAATTTTTGGGAATTAAAAGTACGAAAATTGGGCCACAAAAGGAATCAACCCATCATCTTGTAGGTGACAAAAAATAGCATCGGGGTCTTTTCCCAGGGCCCCTGTTGTGCGTTCATCGTCCTTGTTGTGGGTGAAAGGGGCGTTTGATGATTAATACCCAAGTTAACAAAACAAAAATTTCCGCCAAAATTTGGATGTAAATGCCCCCACATCCGAGAAAACTTCATCCAACACCATAAAGACGAAACACTTTTTGAACTAAAAGGTCGATTTTCCTTGGCAGAGGGTAGCCCCCTACAGGGGGAAGAAATGTGGCCTTGGGGATCGGTCAACTCCCACGAAAGGGATTTTTCCCCCTAGAGGTAGGTAGATCTACGAAAAAAGTCCATGGTATGAACCCAGGGGCGAGGGGGGGGACCGGCAAGGGGTTTAAAACCCGTTGGTGAAACTGGAGTTTTGATCCCACAGAGTCCATGAAGTCAAATTTTTCTTTACTCCTTTTTAAAAATTGGGGCCCCCAAAAAAAATCGGGAAAAAAATTTCCCTTGCGTCTCTAACCCCCTTTGTGCCCACAATCTTCGAATCAGGGGGCTACCCGGATCTTTCATTTTTAGGTTTTGGGGTATTAAAACCTGCCGTGGTCCACTCTTGTTTTAACACCAACTGTACATCATCAGGGGGTGGGGGAAGAAAGGGTACATGTAAAAGGGCCCTTTATCTTTTTTAAAGCAATCTTTTAATGGATACCCCAACAACTTTAGACTCAGAAACGATGTTTTAGGGGGGAATAGTAGGAATGGAATCATGGAGAACATTTTGAAAGAACACCCTTTGCATTACGGATCCGGTGTACGAGATTAAAAATTTGAATTGTTTGGGAAAATACCCACAAGCTTGGGGGAGTAGACATTTGGCGATCAAAAATTTCCAATTACGGTATCATGAGTACAATTTTTCTGTGGGGTTTCCCTAAAATTGTGCTCCATTCTTTAAAAGCTGCTACGAAGCTAACAGTTTCTTATTCCCCAAATCAAAATTTTCTTCTAAACGGGTGATAAAACGCGAAAAAAAAACGCACAAGGAGTAATAAACCTTTTGTCTCCCGCCCTTTTGAGACGAATACCCCCTACAGCACATCTAAAGCACCCACTTCCAAATGAAGGGGAGTTCGGGTCAGGAATGAACTAACACCAGGCTGTAGTGAATTGGCCTTTGGGAGAAGAAGGATTCTTTCTTGAGGAACCCAAGCAAAAGCATTTCTCTTCTTATCAACTGTGTGATTGGAGAATATTTTCTGAGAAATTCTTGATAAGCGTCAAAGAAGTTGGCGAAACCTAGAAACGTTGGACATCTTTTTTGTTTTGGGGGTGGGCCATCTATTATTGTTTTAAAATTTTTGCTGAGTCCATTGTGACCATGAGGTAAAATTAGTAACCAAGGAAGGGATCTCGGTCTGTGAAATTCACTTTTTTTTCGACTTAATGTAAAGTTGGTTCTCTCTTCCCCCACCAAAATAATTTAGTTCTTGGTGTTTTTCCCTTTAGTGAGAAAATCGGGAAAAATTCCAGAAAAAAGACTTAAATTGACCCAGGAGTTCTGAAGATTAAATTGACGAGATTTTTGGAAAAGGGGCGGGACATTACAAAGGCCAAAAGGGGCATCACGCAAATTCAAAGTGTCCATAATGACCAAAAGTTTTTCCTTTTCATCCCAGTCTAAAATCGGACCAATTTGGGGGCCCCGTAAAACAAATTTTGGAAAAATCTTCGCATGTCGAAAAAACCCCTTTCCAGTAGCTCAGGGATCGGGTAGAGGATAAGGTTTTGGGATGGAAATTTTGTTAAGTTCTCGTAGTCAATGCAAGCAAAGGGAACAGTCCTTCTTCAAAACAAAAAATAGGGGAGCCCCCGCTGGTGAGAAAAAGGGCGGATAAAAAAACCCCTCGGCCAATTTTCTTCTTGTATCCTTTAAAGGGGCTTTTAAAAATTTAGGAACCTCCCAAGGGGTTAGATGTTTCCCCAAAAGGTAAGGTGCCCCTGGAAGAAATTTAGGGCAATCATAGGGCGGGGGTGGGGGGAGTTAATCAATTTGTTTGCTGCAGATGTCCGCAAATTTTCCCTGTATTCCGAGGGTGCTCAACTATTTTATTATCTTGAGCTGGGGGTCTTCGGGACCGTTTCAGGTGAGCTGGGGGAAAGGGGGCTCCTCCCTGGGAAGCTTTCCCCTGGTTTCCCCTTGATAGCTGGGTTTGTGCTTGTAGCCGGGGTAGGCCTAGGAACGGGAAGGTGTGGGGAAAGATCAATGGGAAAAGAGAGGACTTCACATGATGGGAGTCATAATATCTCAATGGTTCTGTCTTTTTGGTCCAGGGCCCCCTGGTTCGTGGGGACCATCTAGTTTCCATACCAGGGTGAATTTTTTTTCTGAAATTTAAACCCATTCTAACAAACGAAGGTCCATGAAATTCCCATTTGCCCCGAGCTACCTAGTGAGGTGATACCCATTGAGATTTAACCCAAAACTTGTGGGAAGGAAGTAATGAGAGTCCTTTGTTTTCTTTCTTATATGAGTCCCACCGATGGATGGAATGGAAAATTTGGTGTTTTCAGCTAAGTTTTTTTTGAGCAATTGTTTTCTTATTATTTCGGGGGTCCATAATGGCTGCACCCTCTCGGGACGGAGGGCATTATAAGGAAGTGGTCAACTTTTCCACAATGAACAAAGACTTTCCCGGGCCGGGGCCCCCTTCTTTCTATCACCCTTTTTTTTATAATCCCTTGCTTCCCAATTCCTGGTTTCGGACTTCCCTTTGGGGGGGGTTAGAAATAGGGTAACTGCTTTTCAAAATTTTGGGGAACCATTTTGCTGTTAGGGGAAAAAACCCCCGGGTTTGATTGGAAAATTTTAAAAGCTCCAAACCTTTAAAAACCCTTTTTCGGGGGTTTATCTTTTTTTCGCTGCACCCTTTCCCGCAATTTTGGCGATTGTTTGGGTTTTTCGGTGGTTTTTTTTATTTTTACTTTGGGGGGGGGGGGGGGGGGGGTGTAAATTGGGGGGTTTGGGGGGGGGGGTTTGGGGTTTGAAATTTTGGGGGTGTTGGGGGGGTTTGGGGGGGGGGTTTGGGGGGGGGGGGAGGGGTGGTTTTTGGGTTGGGGGTTTGGGGGGGGGGGGGGGGGGGGGGGGTTGGGTGGGGGGTTTTGTTGGGGGGGGGGTTTTTGGGGGGTTTTTGGTTTGGGTGAAATTTTGGGGGGGGGGGGGTGGGTTGGGGTTGGTGGTGGGGGGGGGTTTTGGTTTTTTTTTTGGGGGTTGGGGGGGGGGTTTTTTTTTTTTTGTTTTTAGTTTGGTTTGGGGTTTTTTTTTTGGGGGGTGGTTTCCCGGTTTGGCCCCGGGGAAGCAGCTTCAAACCCCCAGGGGGGGTCCATTTTTGGCTTGAGAACCCTCCGGGGCAAATGGGTCGGTTTAAAGGGTTGAGGGTTGGGCCCAAAATAACAGATGGCGCAAAGGGAGGAGGGGTCAAGGGGAGGGCCCGGGGAAAACCCCATAGGATTCCCAGGGAAACCGAAGTGGGGAACCAAGAAAGCAAGTTAAAGGTAAGGACTTTAAGGGGAGTATAAAAAATAAGGTGGAGTTTTGGGGGAATTTTTTTTTGCTTTTCAAAAAAAAAAAATTGGCCCCCCCTTTTAAACCCCCTCTTGGAAAACAAATTGGGAAACCGTAAACAATTTTCCGGTCAAAACCGGAAAACCATTTTTTTTCAAATGCACGTAGGAATTTGTACAAAGGACCATAACTACAGGGAATTTTTAGGTGCTTTTTTAGCATTCGGCCATTTTGATTGAATTCAGTACAAAACTGGAATGGGACAAAACAAAAAAGAAGCAAAAGCAAAACCAAAAATTGCTTTGGATGAATTCTTCAGATTAAGAAGTAATCGATGCCAACTTACAGAAACAAAAAACATAAGTCCTTCTGGGGCCCCCCCCGTTACCGGGGAAAAAATTACACCACACAGTTTTTCAAGTGGTTTAAAAAGAATTGAAAACGTTCATTTGTTCATAACAGATAACACAGTGAAAAGGGAAAAAGTTTGCTAAACTTTTATCCAGGCCCCCGTTTTTGAAAGCTGTGTGATTCTTTAGCTTTTTTGAAATGGAAAAGCTCCTCACACAACCGGGGCCTCCAAGACTAAAAATAAATAATACAAATAAAATTTTTAGAGCCTATAAAAAGAGTTCCCCTTCACTTGTCTGTCATACCGGATGTACCTCCCCACCCCTTTGACCACAACCTTTGCCCCCTGTCCGGGACCTAACCGCTGCCCCCTACCCGATTTCCCTTACATTTTGTACCAGCTTAACACCTGGCTGCCACCGCAAGTCAGTCAGGGGGTAGCGACCGGTAGACTCCGCCACAGAAATCCATCCCGCTTGGGGCGGTCTGGGAAAAAAATGGCCCTACGACCCCCACCTTGGGGCTTTTTGCCATTGCTTGGGGTGGCCATGGATCCACACCGTTGTCCGTGACAACTGAAGCAGTGGAATGAGTTTTTCTCCGAGTCCTGGCGACTGAAAAAAAACTTGTCCCATGAAAAGGGCCTGAGCAACGGGCGGGTGTCACCAACTGCCACGGCCGAATTAAAAATTACACGGGGGGCTCCTTCCCTTGGGGGACACAATAAACATTAATACCTTTCTATTTCATAAGCCCTTTCCCAAACATAGGGGGCTGGAATTCCACCGTTTGGAAATTCACATATCACGATGGGGGGGGGGCCGGTCGCCACGCAGTTAAAGGGAGGGTGTGCTTGGGGGTGTAAGAAGGGGCTAAAGTCGCAAATTTCCTGCCCTTTTTAGAATGTCTTGCAGAGGGGGTTTAAACTAAAAACCAGATTGAGCCTTTCCCCCGGGGTGACTTCGTTGGGCCCCGGGGGGAATACTCCTGTCCACTTTATCACAAAACTCTTAAATGGCCTTTTCTCTGTTCATCAATTTCCCCCTTTCAATAATTTCCCCGGGTTTCAAAAATTTTCCCCTTTTGTTAAATATTTTTTCCTGTTCAAAAAATTTCCCCCTTTCCATCCTGTCTGCCCGTGTCCCCAAATTTTTTAAACTACATTTCCCCCGACCTCGAATCTCCGCCGCCGCCCTGTTTTTTGGTTTGCCCCCCTTTGACTAGAGTTCGTCTTACGATTTGGGTTACCTTGCTGCGCCCGGCTGCCACTGCAAGCAGTCAGCCAGGGGAGCGACCGGGTAGGAATCCCGCGCAGAAATCCATCCTGCCTTGCGGGGGCTCTGTGAAAACCGGGGCCTACTAAACCCCCCCCCGGCGTGGCCGCTACTACCGCTTGCGGGGGCCCGAGGAGCCACTACCTGTGTTGTTTTCATGGCAAATGAATGTCAATTTCCTGGCCCTTCTTTGAATTTTCAAGTCCACATTGAAAAGGGGGGGACTGCAGTACCACCAACTTGGGGCAGCACACGGTCAGCTTCTGCACTAGGGATGGCTAACGCATACTGCTGTCCTTTTCAATCATCCGGAAATGCTGGCATCATGGGGGCCCGAGGGGCAGGAGTATCTGGACCGGGAATGACGAAAGACAAGGTTTGTCTTCGGGCAGGGGGGATAACCTTGACGCCTAAAAAGGGAGGCTGCCCCGGGGTGCTGCAGCTATTGGGGGATGGACCACCCCATCTGAAACCCGTAGGGACACTGCATGATGTTTTTATGCAGGACCGGGGGGCCCCCGTTAGGGTTTCCCGACACGCTTTACTTTCGCCCACAATTCTACATAATTATGTCGCCCCTCGGTGTCTCGCAAAAACGGCAAAACCCCAAAACCCCCGATAGGGATTTTACCACCAAAAACTCCGCATGACTGACTGTTACCCCGCCCCGACCCCGTGCCACTATTTTGGGGGCCTGCAAAGTGGGTGGGGAAAAAAGGGCCGTTTGGGTCTCAATCCACACTGGCCCCCCGACTCCCCGGCCAAAAACTACCGACTTCGGGGTGAATGACACGCAAACGGCCCCTTCCCCCAAAGATAAAAAATGAACCCTTTACACGTTTGCGCTCAGTTCATACATCACATGGGTTTTTAAAAACACCAGTAGCTATGACACCCAAATTTTCATCTCCGGCCCCGACATTAACTCTCTCTGTCCAAGATCCCAGATTTCTTCGTCCAAATCCCCTTCTTCTCCGCCCCCTCTCCTCCCATCTCCTAAAACTTTTAATTAGAGAAAACGGGAAGCTTTCCCGGGGGGGGGGCAAAGGGTATCAGGGTAGGGGACCGCGCAGGGCGCACTTCATCCCAGGGAGAAAAGGGGCACATGATAGGTTGAATTTTCCATTTTTGGGGGGCACTGGGTTTCCTTTTTTTAACAGGGCACCTTTCCTTTTTCCCACCTTGCTTTCTTTACCCGGCTCCCAAGGGGGATCGGGTACATGATTAGTTTTGCCTGTCACCGCCGTCCACCTCAATGGTCTCGTTGTACAGAGCCTAACCACTCACAACATAACCCCCCACTGCAACTCTCCTATTTGCCTGCAAGAAGCAGCGGATGTCTTCCCCACCTCTTTGCTGCCCACTGTCCGCAAATATTTTTCCTCCTGTATAGAACGCAGAGGGCCCCAGCCATAGTATTTCCTGGCTGTGGGAAGCGAACAGGCAGAGGTTGGTTGAGGACAGGTGAGAGCCCCTCACCAGCTCCCGGGCCATGCCAACTAGGGATGTGTGTGACAGACCCACTGACTCTTGGCTGGGGTTGTCAGATGTCATCTGGGAGAAAGTGTATGATCCCGAAGTAAATCGGAACGAATCGGATTTTGTCGGAAAATTCAGCGAAGTCGGCGAACCGAATTTTTGAGAAATTCGCCCATCTCTAATTGCAATACATTGTATAGGCAACTAATCAAGTGCATGTTTAAGTCCTCTATGGTAACAAAAAGTAGAAAATAGTTTTTAAAATAGAAATTCAAAAAACCTGCCTACATGTCATTGGTATTTAAGGGTCTAAGACTAGATCTACATGGCATTGGACAAAAAACTCGCTAAAAACCAAATCCGCCCATTTTTTGGTGTGTTTTGGGTTTTTCTTTTTTTGCAGAAAAGCACAAAATTTAATTGCTGTGGATTTCTGCAAAAGAACACACCAAAAATATGGCAAAAAATGTCAGGGAGTTTTTTCAATGCTAAATTTTCTGGCCTGCTCTGTCGTTTTTTTGCAACTTGTTTGAAAAAACGACCAGGAGCAGAAAAAAAAAGTGGAGACTACAGAACGTTTTTCTATTAAAGTCAATGGTTTTTTCAGCGGTTTCAGAAAACGAAAAATGCCTAAAACTGTGTGATCTATAATTTGTTTAATCCCGCACAGTGAATGCTGCAAAAAGAAAATAAAAAAATCATCAAAAAATATGTACTTCAAGGTGGAATGAATAAAAACTACAGCTTACACTGCAGAAAAAAACAAGCCCTCATTTTCTGTAGGTCCATCAACTGAAAAAAATGATGTCTCATGTATGATAACATGATGTCACAGTGCAAAAATAATGTATTAATAGCACAGGTACAGTATAATGCAAATATAAATGCCATAGAGCCCAGGAGCTTTATGTACTACTTTATAGGTTTGTGAACATACATATGACTGTATAGCAACTGTATCATATTTCATATGGCATCGCCAACTATATTCCACATGGTGGGAGCCCAGACTTTGATTTTCACGAGGCATGAGAATACCCTAAACAGAATTAGGACAATTTTAAAAACTCAACTTAAATTTTCAAATCCTGACTACTAAATCAGCTGACAAAAGAATTCTGCAAGAAATTGTTTCTAGATGAAAGTTAATAACATGAACTGAAAATGGAACTTCAGATGAAGCCATACAACTGGCCCATTCTTGTAATATGATGGTAATGGTTTCTACTGATTGCTAGACCAAAACTGAGCTTAAACAATGAGGGTCTTGTTACCTATTGATCTAGGGAAGGAAATTTATGAGGCCAGAATCCATTGACTTCATCATGCCACTGGCCAAACAAATCAATATTAATTGTAATAATGGACAGGATTGAATAAAACTAGTTACTAGTAGATCAATGCTGCTCAGCAAAGATAAGTGCCACTGTTTATTCATGTCATCCCAGAATAACCCTGACTTATGACTGTTTCTTTGTTCTTTACTTCTAAAGGCTGCATTCATTAGGGAGAATGATCTTCAGGAGAGTCAAGGAACATGGAGAAACTGCTTGTGCATTTTATCATTTGCTTTAAAGTCTCCTGAGATCTGATTTTTTTTTTTTTGCGTTATGTAGTGGATACTTTAATCCTTTTTGTGCTAATGGTACATTAGTACCAATTAGAGCAGTTTACTTAACCGTCATGTAAAATTTACTTCTACAGTGGCACACAAATTTCTGTTTCACACGGTGGTTACAAAGTGCTTCTTACATAAATCTGAAAGTTCAGTTAAATGCAAGTTTGTATAATATATGTGATGTCTTATGTTCATGACAAGAGAAAGCACAGTAATAGTAGAAAAAAATACCATAGTAACCAATGATGAAGTTGAAGTTGAGAAGACTGCTTCTAAGGATTGACACGTGAGGAAACAACTACTATTTTTCTTCACTGCTTGATACACCATGGTATACTTCTTATCTAACTCTGTAGAGGAATTTACTGGGGATTATATTTATGACTGCCAGAGGGGAAAGAAGACTGACTTGTAAACCTAATGGCCACTATATTTATAGCTACTAGAGGTGGAAGGAAACTGGTCATAATATGGGTCAGGGACAGTGAAAGACATATAGAGTAGATGCAAAGAATTTGGGGATGGTGGAAGACAGTGAAACTGATCAATCCATATGGCTTAGTAGCTCGCAAAAGCACAGAGTAACAGTGCTACTGAGGGGAACATAGAGGGAAACAAATGAAACTGATATTTTGGGTGAAAACATAGTTCAAAAGTAACAGTTAACAGCCATTTAGGACTTTTTTTAAAAATCAACTTGATTTGTGTGATAACCTCTTTAAGAAGAACCTTAAATCCATTTGTGCTAGAGACTGGCGAATTGATTCTAACGAAGTGGAATTCGTTTAGAATTTCAGGAAAACTTCGGTTCTGAAGTCGAAGTTTGGGGTACTTCGCGTGAACGAATTGTGCTTTTGATTGATAAAATGGCTGCGAGCACATGGTGTTACATGGGGCAAAGAACTCTGGGAGGAAAGAAGGGCATAGCCTACATGACATGTGCGGAGATGAAACCCCAATCAGAGACCGCGAGATTCTGTGACGTCACCCACAATATGAGTCCAGGCGCGACGCTGGGAGCTCATACCGCCTCACGTACTGTTTAGGGAAGGTGCTTCCACGGTTGCTAATGATATCTCTTACTAAAGAACTGATTTTTATACAGCGATTTTTGGGGGGTGTCACAGCTTGTCTCAGAGACTGCTTCTCTTAAAGGGGTTGTCTCACTACAAGGATTGTTTTTTATATTAAAGATCTTGCAAAAACAAGTCACTTTGCAATATATGTCTATTAACAGTGTCCTACCTGTGCCAAGATATCCACTCTTGTATGAGCTGCATCAGCTCCTTAGGTCGCTATAGCTACAGACCTGTTTGATTTATCCTGATAGGCTGCCAGCACTGGTTGCCATAGCTACAGACCTGGCTTCTACTGCAAACCTAGTGAAACCAGTAAAAAACCCCCCTGAATTCAAAGTGAAACCAAGAAAACAGGACTGAGGTGAGATGAATCAATGTAGTGAGACAACCCCTTTAACGTTCTAATTCTGATTTTGTGGGGTATTGGAACTGGAGTCCAGTGTGCGTACAATGCAACTGCATATACATTTTAATGCTAGCTGCTCACAGCACATTGAATATTCAAGGGTTATCTAAGCCTGTTCCGGTTGTATTCATTTAAAGAAACAGCGTTTTTACAAATACCACTTAATTTTTGTCTGCTCAATTCTTTTGGCCAATTTAAAATCCAGGGGTTAATTAAGCGTTTTTTCTGCTGTTGT
This sequence comes from Phyllomedusa bahiana, assembly GCA_025379985.1. NCBI lineage: Eukaryota > Metazoa > Chordata > Amphibia > Anura > Hylidae > Phyllomedusa > Phyllomedusa bahiana. Next base: position 64,542 of record JAODAL010018772.1, read on the forward strand.
GGTGACTAAAAGAAACCGTCTTTTTCACCGCCAAAAAATACATTTTTCCTGTAGCATAATTCATAACCGAAGGTTAATTACAAGTTTTTCTTTTGCTGTGTACCGTAAAATACACGCCATTGTAACACGCTACAAAGCTGGTAGTTTTGGCTGCTCAATTCTTTTGCGCAATTACATCCGGGGGTTTAAAATTAAGCGTTGTTCTGCTGTTGTGGTGACAAAAAGAAACCGTCTTTTTAAACCGCCAAAAAAGACATTTTTCCTGTAACATAATTCAAAACCCAAAGGGTTAATTACAATTTTTTTCTCTTGTTGTGTACCGTAAAATACACGCCATTGTAACATGCTACAATGCTGGTAGTTTTTGGTTGCTCAATTCTTTTGCACAATTTACATCCAGGGGTTAATTAAGCGTTGTTCTGCTTTTGAAGTGACTAAAAGAAACCTTCATTTTCACCGCCAAAGAAGCAATTTTGCCTGTAGCATAGTTCATATCCGAAGGTTAATTAAGCCTGTTTTGTTTACATTCAGTAAAATACACAGTGTTTTTAAACGACACATACAAGTCAATTTTTCCTGGCCATTTGTGGAGCGCAATTTATATCCAAGGGTTACCCAAGCTTGTTACTGGTTCATTTGGAGTTCAAATACGGGTGTGTTTTTTATCAAAATACAGATATCTCATCAAACAGTGTCTGTGCATTTTAGAACAAACAGTATGTCAGACAGAGAGGTGGCAGGCCTTCACCTGCGAGTGGCATGGCACAAACATTCCTGGAGCAGGCCCAGGTCGCAGCACAGCAAGGGGACGTCGCAGCAGGGGTCACTCGGTGAAGGCACAACTGCCGCTGTCATCTAGCGGCCATGTGCTGACCAGCAACCCAAGGGTTCTTGATTGGTTGAATATGGTCATCCACTTCCTCCCAGATGACATCTGACAACCCCAGCCAAGAGTCGGTGGGAACCTCAGACACAACCATTATTGGCATGGCCCGGGAGGGGGTCAGGGGCCCTCACCTGTCCTCAACCGCCTCTGCCCCAAATCCGGTTCCCTCAACCAGAGATCTACTATGTGGTCTGGGCTCAGCGCCACTATATAGCGAGATGAACAATTGAGGAGGGCAGTCAGCAGCTACTTGGCACGAAGAAATGGGCCAAATCCCCTGCTACTTGCAGTAGGCGGCAAAGTATAGATGTGGAGATTGGCAGGGGAGGTCATGTTGTGAGGGGTCAGCCTCTGCATACCAAGACCGGTGATGAGGACAGCAGACGATGAAACACAAATAGATGATGATGTAGCCGACTGCACTTGGGAGCTGGGTGAGGCAAGGGCTTCATCATCGTCAGGAAAAAAAGGGCATCACTTGCCGTCAGCAGGGGCGCAGCCAGCAAGTGGGTTGTGTGGCCGTGAGTCTGCAGGATAGCAGCAGTGTGAGGTCGGGAGCTAAGCGGCCACGGGGTAAAAAAACCCTCTTCGCAGGTCCAAGAAAGTAGCGGCACAGGGGCTCAGCGAGGCAGCGGCGGTAGTTGTCACTCAGTGCGGAGCGTTGGCGGTAAAATCAGATATTCGGCGGTGTGGCAGTTCTTTGCTAAGACACCGGAGGAGCCGAATATGGGTATATGTAGAATCTGTAGACAGAAAGTGAAGCGTGGCGTCACCACATGCAGCATCACCATCCGGGGGCCTGGAGAAACGGGTCAATTTGGGGGGTCCATCCTCCCGCCGCAGCAACAGCAGCAGCAGCACCCAGTGGCACGCATGCCATTGCAGCCAGTCAAGGCTCCACCACCTCTGCAGAAGGGAGCTGTTTCTCTTTGCCGCTTGTCCACACACCAATGCCTTAGGCGTCAGACTACATCAGCCATGACGCCTGACCCAAAAAGTGAGAAATGAGTCTGGGTTCAAACTACCTGCCTCAGCAACTATTCTGATGCCGCCACCCGTCTGATGCCACACATCTGCTGACAGTTTCTCCATCTGCCAGCAATCATCTTTACCAAGGACTGGTATTGCCACCCACCTCCACACTCTGTCATTGTGCCACTCTATGACCTCATGCTGCTGCTGCTGTTGGTGGTGCCGTGAAATCCACACTGTGTCATTGTGCCCTCTCTGACCTCATACTGGTGCTGCTGTTGTTGCTGCTGCAGTCACCTCCACACTGTGTCATTGTGCCACTCTCTGACTTCATGCTGTTGCTCCTTCCGCCGTCACCTCTACCCTCTGTCATTGTGCCACTCTGTGGCCTACTCCTGTTTTTGCCACCTCCAGAATGTCATTGTACCACTGCTTGACCTCATGCTGCTGCTACCATGACCTCTACACTGTGTCATTGTGCCACTCTGTGGCATACTCCTGTTTTTGCCACCTCCAGAATGTCATTGTGCCACTGTCTGACCTCATGCTGCTGCTGCCGTGACCTCCACACTGGTCATTGGCCACTCTTGGGGGCCCACTCCAGTTTTTGCCACCTTCAGAATGTCATTTTACCACTGCCTGACCGCATGCTGCGGCTGCCGTGCCTCCACACTCTGTCATTGTGCCACTCTGTGGCCTACTCCAGTTTTTTTCCACCTCCAAATGTCATTGGCCACTGTCTGACCTCATGCTGCTGGCCGTGACCTCCACACTGTGGTCATTGTGCCACTCTGTGGCCTACTCCAGTTTTTGCAACCTACAGAATGTCATTGTGCCACTGCCTTACCTCATGCTGCTGCTGCCGTGACCACCACACTGTGTCATTGTGCCACTCTGTGGCCTACTCCAGTTATTGCCACCTCCAGAATGTCATTGTGCCACTGTCTGACCTCATGCTGCTGTTGCCATGACGTCCACACTGTGTCATTGTGCCACTCTGTGGCCTACTCCTGTTTTTTGCCACCTCCAGAATTTGTCAATGTGCCACTCTCTGACCTCATGCTGCTGTGGCTGTTGCCGTGCCCTCCACACCCTGTCATTGTGCCACTCTCTGACCTCATGCTGTTGCTCCTGCCGTCACCTCCCCCTCTGTGTCATTGTGCCACTCTGTGGCCTACTCCTGTTTTTGACATCTCCAGAATGTCATTGTGCTACTCTCTGACCTCATGCTGCTGCTGTGGCTGCTGCCGTAACCTCCACACTGTGTCATTGTACCCCTCTGTGGCCTACTCCTGTTTTTGCCACCTCCAGAATGTCATTTTGCCACTGTCTGACCTCATGTGCTGCTGCCGGCCCTCTACAGGTATTGTGCCACTCTGTGGCCTACTCTAGTTTTTGCCACCCCCGAATGTCATTTTGCCCTGTTTCCTCATGTTGGCTGCCGCACTCCACACCTGTCACGTTGTTGCCACCTGAGCTCCAGCTTGTTTTTTTCCCTTTCGCTACATGGTTTTATCAGGCATTTTCCCGTTTGATTTTTTGGGTCAGTTTTGCCACCCCCAGGATTTTATAGTAAAGCATTTAAAGCGGGGGCCAGTCATGTGCGTGTCTACAAAAACCAAAACATTGTATGAAGAAAAAACCAAAGCCCCCTTTGCAATTTAAGCTGGCACAACGTTCTACAGCCCCCGAGGCTCGGGCACCGGGAAAAACGTTTTTTTAAATTTGCATTCGTCCCAAAAATTGGGACCAAAACTAATTTTGTCAAAAAATTTGGCAAATCACCAAATCAAATTTTTTTGAGAAATCGCCCATCTCATTTTGCTATAAACTTCATATTTTTCAATTTCATAGTTTGAAAGGCTAAAAAAAGACAAGTCGTCCATCTATTCAGCCTGTTGTGCAAAAGGTGTTGATCCAAGGAAGGCAAAAACCCCAATGAGGTAGAAGCCAATTGTCCCATTTTAGGGAAAAATTTCCCTTCCCTGACTCCAATCTGGCAATCAAAAAAATCCCTGGATCAATACCCTCTCCTGAATCCTAGTCACTATAACTTGTTATATTATTACGCTCCAGAAATGCACCCAAAACCCCTTTTTGAACTCGGTTATTAAAATTCACCATGACCGTCCCTCTGGCAGAGAATTCCATAGTCTCACTGCTCTTACAGCAAAGAATCCCTTCTATGTTTATTAGAAACTTTCATTCCTAAGACGTTAAAAGGATCCCCCCTTGTTCTTGATAGAGCCCTGTGTATAAATAAATCTTGGGAGAGATCTCTATTTTGACCTTTGATGTATTTAAACATATTTATTATGTCCCCCCGAACCCTTCTTTTCTCTAAACTAAATAACCCTAATCTTGCCAATTTTTCTGTGTAACTGTAGTCCACCCAGTCCTTTTATTATTTTTGTTGCCCGCCTTTGTACCTGTTCAAGCTCTACAAAGTCTTTCCTGTGCACTGGTGCCCAAAACCGTACACAATTTCCATGTGTGGTCTAACCAGTGACTTGAATAATGGGAGAATTAATGTTCTCATCATGTGCATCAATGCCCCTTTTAATGCACCCCATGATCCTATTTGCTTTGGCTGCTGCTGCCTGACACTGGCAGCTAAAATTTAATTTTACTGTCCACCAGGATTCCCAAGTCCTTCTCCATGTCACTTTTCCCAGTGTTTTTCCATTTAACATGTAATCATGTAATGGATTTCTCTTCCCCATGTGCATAACCTTGCATTTATCAGTGTTAAACCTCATCTGCCATTTCCCTGCCCAGGCCTCCAACTTATCCAGATCCCTTTGTACTAACATATTATCCTCTCTTGTGTTGATTAAACTTTACAGAGCTTAGTATCGTCTGCAAAAATCGATATTCTACTGTTATTCCCTTTGTAAGATCATTAATGAAAATTTTAAAGAGGAATAGGGCCCAAATACTGACCCTTGTGGTACCCCCACTAGTAACAGCGATTCCAGCCCTGAGAAAGTCCCCGTTATTACTACCCTTTGTTTTCTATCAGTGAGCCAGTTATTTACCCCCCTTGCACACATTTCCCCCAGTCCCAAGCATTCTCTTTTTATTTACCAACCTTTTATGTGGACCGTATCAAATGCTTTAGAAAAATCTAGATAAGGGACATCCAGTGCCTCACCCTGATCCAGTCTAGCACTGACTTCCTCATGGGAAACTGATGAGATTAGTCTGACAGTACCGATCCTTTATGAACCCGTGCTGTAACGGCGTTAACATTTATTTTCAGTGAGATACTCCAGGATAGCATCTCTGAGAAAACCTTCAAACATTTTACCTACAACAGAGGTTTTTTGCTGGGGTTTTTTCATCACAGTGGTTAACTGTCAAACATGTAGGAAAAGGTAAATGAAGACTATTACCAAATACATTGCTGTCTTGATTTTACTTTGGTAAGGAGATAAATGAGATTTTATCTACTGATAATGTACACAAGTTTCGCTTGGTTACCGACCATCTCTCCCTGCTCTCTCCTCTCTCATTACTTCAAGCTTCCATCAACTCCTTCCCTCCCGAGTCTTATATCTATCACAGGAGATTGTTTATCTAAGTTAATGACACGTTTTTACTCTTACAGCTCTGTAGCTTTGTGCACTACAGATTATAAACTTCCAGCAGTCTTGTCACTGTAATAGGAATAGCTATTTATAGCAGAACTGATATGCCAATCACTACTGTAGACCCATTCCCAGCCTGACCAGGAAATGCCCCTTTAAACTATTATGGCAGTCATTGAGACTCAAAGCCAAATTTAATTGAGTAAAGCAAATGCAGAAGCTTTCAACCATCAGTAAAATATATTAAGCGAGTAGTTACTATAAGTATATACATTATATATACATGTACATACTGTATACAGCATATTTTAAAAATGAATGTTTCACTTTCAGGGCAGGTGAGCACATGGCAGATTCTCCCACTGGTGGCGGAGGGAATCGGAAGAATAAATGACCTGATGGATCCAACCATGAGATGACCAATTCCCTTCAACGAGGCAAAATTAAAATTCGGTTCAGTTGGTCCTCACCCATTCTATTATTTACAGGCATGTAGCTACATGCATAAAAATCTCAATGACCGAGGTTGGGACTACCAATTTGTAGCATTAAAACCACTCACCCATAACTCCAAGAGCCAAATAAAGCATTACCACTACGTCCTTCCCTAAATTGTTCCATAAACAATCAAGCCTAGCCTACTGGACGGAGTCCATTGACTCATTATAATCAGTAGACATTTTAACTTCTCTAACTCAGACGGCAAAATACCTACCCTTTATGTCTTACTGGGAAAAGGCATTTCGTATTGCATATAGGGCATATATCTCCTCACATAGGGGCTATTAATGGGCACCTCCTCTAACCATGCACGCCTATGGTCATACGATAAGATTAAAACTTTTGGATGCAAATACATTCTTTTGTCACTACTCACCTACTTCCCTTCTGTCCTGACTCCTTTGTGAATTCTCCAGCCCTCCAAGTATCAAAAGAAATTACTCTTCCACATTTCAGCAGCAGCAAGAAAATCCTTCGTGCAATGTTGGATACACTCCTCTCCTCCACCACCTTTTTCTTAAAAAAAGCTGTGTCATCTATTCTGGATGGACTGGATAGAGACATCTCATCACAAAGAACAACAAGGAAAACAATTATTTCATTTGGGGAAAAACTTTATTGTATTACTCCCAACTCGCATCAAATCAAAACGATATTTCAGCCTCAACACTTGCTATTTGGAATACCAGATTACGGGTGATGATCTAAACTGGTAAAACCATCAAATGTGCTGTGTTGTCAATAATCTAACAAATAATGGATTTCTCTCTTCTCATGGATGTGCCAAACGTCATCCCTCCTTGGCTCCCTCCTTTTCATACCTTTTTTCTATCTTACCTAAACCCTCTTCCCTTTCTTCCCTTGCATTAACCTTGCAAGGCACAAGCTTTAACCGCAACAAGGTCTGCAAAAATCAGACCTGGTGCTGAACTTAGGTAATCAAAGATTTTCTTCTTTCTTCAAAAAGGAGGCTGCTGGTCTTAATCTTGGGGGGGTCTGGGCAGTGGGTTCCACGGTTTGAGGGGCAGCTCTCATCTGCCCTCATTGATTCTAACTACCCTGTTACAGGCAGAACACTCTAGTAGAAATAACCACATAGTTGCCCTACAATGTTGTCACTTTACCATTGGAGCCTTTGGGTGCTGTCCATTACCTTTGGTTCCCGCCTTCTTAGACCCACTCTAAGATACTATTCCCCAATGACTTTCTCCTTGCCAATTAGACCACCCATGCAGTGGCAGGAGAAATGTATTTCATGACAGAAGGCACCTGCACGCAGGCACCAGGTCACTTCAATGGACCAGCACAATTCCCGGGAGACAACTTATTCACACCCTTTCCCCTGATCGCATTTAACAATTCAAAAGTGTTATTAACTTAATTATTGAGATGTTTTAACCATATTTCTGGAAAATGTTGGACAATTCTCACTTGAATCTTTACTCTCTGTATAAACCAAAATACTGGCAATGTCTATAAGGGAAAACACTTGTTGATCTGATCTGTCCATCTTTCCCACAACAACTTCCAAATAGATTAGAGATGAACTCCAAGATCAAGGTACATCAGTGTCAAATCGAACTGTTTGTTGTCTCTGCTAAGGTAAACTTAATGGAACACAACAGAGTAGGAATAAGAAAGCGCAATTGGAGTTTGCCAAATGCATATTGCAAATGCATATTGACAAGTCACAAAGCTTCTGGGTAAATGTCCTTTCAACAGATAAGACAAAACTGGAGATTTTTGGCAAGTCGCATCAGCTTTATGTTCACAGATGCAGAAAAAAGGACATTGTGCCTACTGTGAAACATGGAGGAGGCTCAGTTATGTTTTGAGGCTGCTTTGCTGCATCCAGCACAGTTTATTGAATCTGGACAGGGTACAATGAAAACTCAAAACTATAAAGGTATTCTGTAGTGAAGTGTTGGAAAACTTGGTCTCAGTCGCAGGTCATGGATCCTCCGACAGGATAATGATCGAAAACACACAGCTAAAACCATCCAAGAATGGCTAAGAGCAAAGCATTGGATTTTTCTGAACTGGCTTCTATGTGTCCTGAACTAAATCCTAAAACCGGTGGGAGGAACAGAAACATGCAATCTGGAGTAGGGCACTTTTACACTCGAGACAGCTGGAGCAATTTGCTCCTAAGGAGTGGGCCAATATAACTGTGGACAGGTACAAAAGAATCATTGAGCATTACAGAAATCATTTGTTTGCAGTTATTGTCTCAAAAGGTTCAAAATTTTAAGTTAATGGGACCAGCATTTGTGTCCAGGTCAGTTTTATTAGTTTGTTCTTCTAAGTTTTTGGGATGAACCACAATTCAAAAGAAATGTTTGATTTTCTTTTAATTAAAATTCCAGTAAATTTAAATTTATTTTTATTTTTGTTAGTTTCAAGTTATTTCATTGTCCATTGTGGGTTTTACCTTCTCTAACAGTAGGATACCAACAATTTTGTCCACATGTGTACATCCTCCATTTTCTGCAATTCAAAGTACAGAGCATATATATGGTTGCATGTACTTATTTCCAATATGTGTTTCTTCACAATGTGCTACAGACTGTCTACAAATTCTGTAAAAACATATAGTGCTCTGTAGTTTTAAAGGAATAATACATCAACATTTCTCTTATGCAAAGGAGCAACATAATCTACACTGCTGATAATATAAGCTAAAATAAAGGTGCTGTCCATCATAGTTTCTCAACCCATCTCAATATTGTTGAGAGAAAACATTTTTTACATGTTCCCAACTATTTATATAAATGGATTTAAGTACATTCCACAAAATAACATTGTTGTTTGGGACCCTAACCCCAGTTGCAATGTTCTACAATATATGGATAGTTTATCCTGGAAAAAAAAACAGGGGTGCACAACATGTGGCCCCTAATGCCCCTTTGTGCGGCCCCCAGCCATCAGGACACAAACATGCTTTCTCTCTGTCTTCATACTTCAAAAAGGAATATTTATGTTTTGACAGCTGTATTCAACTGCCGGCACTGTTATGGTTGGCACTGTACAACTGGCACATGTTAAGGTGGACACTATGGGCGACATGTATGAATCTCGCCACGTCGGGGCGCACCTTTCCGCCGGTTTTCCGGCGAAATCTGCACCTGATTTATGTCGGCTCTGGGGCGCGCTCATACATCCTATGTAAAGTCCGCCGCGCCTCGTCAGTGTGGGGGGCGCAGTGCGGGACTTAGACGCATTGCGGCGCTGCGCCTATGATTCGCCGCCCGAGGTAGTGCACTCATACATGCGGGGAATATTTCCCATCGCCTCGCCAGTGTGGGGGGCGCAGTCCGGGACTTAGGCGCAGTCCGGCG
>JAODAL010018773.1:0-73828 GCA_025379985.1 Phyllomedusa bahiana
GCCCAAAAACCCTAATTGTAACCACACTTCTATCACACACATTCCTGTCACTCCCTACACTAGGGAACTCACAGGCACTTATCTGTTATAGTTTGTACAAGTCATGGTGGCAGGTTCACCAAATCTTTATGTAAACCTCCCCATATTTATAAAACATGGCTGGGCCATTGTAATCTAGCACTTCCCCCTCTTTGTTTCCCCCAGGCACCCTCTTAGATTGTAAGCTCTTGGGGGCAGGGCCCTCACACCTTGTGTCTCCCCTGAAAAGTAGCGTTCACTGTGTAATGTCTGTTTTTGTCTGTAATTATCCCCTCTACATTGTAAAGTGCTGCGAAATTTGTTGGCGCTATATAAATAAAGATTATTATTATTATTATTATTATACATATATATATATATATATATATATATACATATATACACACACACACACACACACTAGAATTCTTGCTGGTTGGTAGTGATCAAATTTCATGCAATAAAATGCAAATTAATTATTTAAAAATCATACAATGTGATTTTATGGATTTCTTTTTAGATTCCGTCTCTCACAGTTGACGTGCACCTACGATAAAAATTACAGACCTCTCCATTCTTTGTAGGTGGCAAAACCTGTAAGATCGCCAGTGTACCAAATATTTATTTTCCCCACTGTATATATTATATTGTGTGTGTATTATATTGTATATATATATATATATATATATATGTTATATATATATTATATTTTATATATAATTATAATATATTATTATATATATATATTATACATTCATACATACACACACAACAATATAATATACATTATATAAAATATTAATTTATTTTGTGTGTATATATATATATGTATATGTGTGTATGCGCTTGAAAAGGGGCTCTGTGAGGGACCCGAAACGTCTTTGTAACATGTGGGAAAAAACTTCAGTTTTTTCACTTTTACCTGAAGGGGTGCTGCGATATTTTTTGGATTTATATTATTGGGGGAAAGTCTTTGTATCCGGACTTTGACTATTGCTGGCACCCGCTTACGTTTTTATCTTTGATAGTGCTGCTACATTTTTCTTTAAATATGTATGTGTGTATACACACACACACGTAAATATATACACCACACATATATAATATATATATATTATTTTATATATATATATATTATATAATATATTTTAATATATTGTGTGTGTGTGTGGTTGTATATATATTTTTTTCCCGGTTGTGTGTGTGATTGTATGTGTGTGTATATGTATATATACATACACATATACACACATACTGGCGATCTTGCAGGTTTTGCCACCTACAAAGAATGGAGAGGTCTGTCATTTTTATTGTAGGTGCACGTCAACTGTGAGAGACGGAATCTAAAAAGAAATCCCAATCACATTGTATGATTTTTAATAAATTAATTTGCATTGTATTGCATGAAATTTGATCACTACCAACCAGCAAGAATTCAAGCTCTCACAGACCTATTCGTTTTTTTTTTTGTTTGTTTGTTTTTTTTTTAAGAAGTCCTCCATGGTTGACCAAGTTTGCACACACTGCAATCCTTTCCTCCATAAAGATCTTTTCCAGATCTTTCAGGTTTCGAGGCTGTCGCTGGGCTACATTGAGTTTCAGCTCCCTCCAAAGATTTTCATTTGGGTTCAGGGCTGGCGACTGGCTAGGCCACTCCAGGACCTTGAAAGGATTCTTAATGAACCACTCCTTAGTTTCGGGTCATTGTCCTGCTGGAAGACCCAGCCACGTCCCATCTTCTGTGCTCTTACTGAGGGAAGAAGGAAGTTGGCCAAAATTGCAAGATACATGTCCTCATACACCCTCTCTTTAAAACGATGCAGTCGTTTTGTTTCCATTTGCAGAAACCCCCTAAATGTACGATACTTCCACCCCCATGCTTCACGGTTGGGACGGTGTTCTTGGGATTGTACTCATCCTTTTCCTCCTCCAAACACGGTGAATGGAGTCGATACCAAAAAGTTGCTTTCTCCTAGGCAGGCTGTCTAGAAGAGAGTATAAATAATGGGTGCACACCTATGGGCAAAACTTTAACAGGTCCCAGGTAATTCCTGAGTAACACTCTTACTAAGGAGTGAGCATTTTGTTTTGTAACAGATTTGCCATATTCAGTGCAAAACCTGCGTCAGATTTGAAACCATCACAACAATGGATCATCCCGGCCTAAACGTATGTTCTTTTGCATCTGAAATATTTAATTAATATCATGAGCCCCTCACAATGACAGAGAACGATGGGGGAGCATTGTAGGTGGTACGGATACAGGGCTCTGCTCATTCATGTTACTACTTTTGTACCAGGACTATTCTAATATGGTGCACTACAATCAGTGGGATGCTCCTCATGCTTAGCATTTTCAGTGGATGGTTATTATATACTGTAGCTTGATTTATGCACTGGAATTTTATGGTTTATGTATTGTTGGCTGCAGATATTTTTCACCCATTCTAACTATGGCTATGTAGTGGCATATTATTCACTGATATTCTACGCAGTTATGATACTCGCAGTCTAGTCACATTATTATGACCAATTTCTAGAATGTAGTTCATGAAGGCAGTCACAGGTGCTGAACTGGCTTGGTGGGTATATAAACGGCTGCAATAGGCAGCCTGCACACATATCCTTTGTTTCTGTTATGGGTAAAAAAAGCCAATAATTAGAGTTTCAAAAAGAGACGATTATTTGTTTGCAAGAAGAAAACACTTAGAGCAGCATTGATCATCCAATAGATCCTGGATCACCCACCATGCAATAGACCGCCATGGAAAAAGGTAGCCAACGCTTTCCCAGTGTTTTGTACTGGGATTCGAATCTAATAAAAGGACACCTCTGCTGACGCCTACTTTTGGATCGTTTGCTTCGGGATTATAGGTTTGCAGGCCAAGAGCCGTTGTGGTGGAAGTGTATCGTGAGAGGACAAATGGCACCACTGCAAAGAAGCGGCATTGTAACCGCGGAGCACCAAGTGCTATGGATGTGACAGATGAACGACTACCAAAATGAGCAGGGGTGGAACAACACCCTACAGAGGAGCAGCTCACTGTCAAAATGAACCAGGGGGCGACCAGATGGGTGTCTAAAACAACAGTTTAGGGAACCCTACTGCATATGGGGCTCCGGAGCAGACGGAGGTCATTGCACCTCAGCTAATCCAAGTTGCATTAGCAGAAAAGGCTCCAATTTTCACGCCGGTATCGGAATTGAACCTCCACTGTTCAGCAAAGGGTTCAATTGTGCATTTTAACCTGTAACTACTATATTTTTTTTGTTATGTGCATGTTATCATCGGCATTACCAATATAACACTGTGGATTACATGACTTAGATCTGTACACTTTAAAGGGGTTGTCTCACTACAAGGATTGCTTTTTATGTTAATGATCTTGCAAAAACAAGTCACTTTGCAATATGTGTCCATAAACCGTGTCCTACCCACATAGAACTATCAGAATTTTTTTTTTCCTAGCTTCAGACTTACTAATCTGCATCAGAAAATTCATGTTGTATAAACCGCAACACAGGTTTCCATTAGATATTTTGGAATGTGGATTCTTAATGGAACTCATCTGGCAAATTGCGTTCTGTTCTGGAACCTAAGTAAAATCCCAGCATGTGAATAAGGGGCTGAGATGCCTGAAGTTATGGCAATTAGATTATACATTTATTAACTTAAAGGGGTTGTCTCACTACAAGGATTGTTGCTTTTTATGTTAAAGATCTTGTAAAAACAAGTCACTTTGCAATATGTGTCCATTAACAGTGTCCTACCTATTCCTAGATATCCCCTCTTGTATGAGCTGCATCAGCTCCTCAGGTCGCTATAGCTACAGACCTGTTTGATCTCTGCTGATAGGCTGCCAGCGCTGGTCGCTATAGCTACAGACCTGACTTCTACTGCAGCCTAATGGACGCCAGTAAACACGCCCCTGAATTCAAAGTGAAAGCAAAACAGGACCGAGGTAAGATCAATCAATGTAGTGAGACAACCCCTTTAAAATGTTGCCACAATTTAGAAGCCTCCATCTCTATAAGATTTTTTATGCATTTGTGGTATGTGCATGTTATAATCAGCATTACCAATATCACACTGTGGATTACATGACTTTGATTTGTACCCTTTAAATGTTGCCACAATTTAGTAACCTCCAGCTCTATATGATTTTTTTTTTTTTGAATTCAAAGAAACTTTATTGCCATAGACAATTGAAGTGACACAAGTACAACATAAAAAGTCAGCAAGTTTAAATCACGTCGTAAAATCACATTTTAGCGTCACCAATGATGTCGCTCTATATGATTTTTATGTATTTGTGGTATGTATTTTAACCGGTATGTTATAATAAAATGTGACCGTGGTGTTCTGTTAACCGTGCGTGCTCTCTCTATATGGAGGTTTCACTGTTAATATGTCCATGTTACTGAAACAGCAGGAAATACAGGTGTTAGGGTATCACAATGTTCTTCCTGCATTGCTCCCCTAATACAAAAGCCTGTAATTGTGAGTGTCAACCACTGGACAATGATATCAGGGACCGTTTTTATTGGTCTTTGAGGACGACAGCCGCCAAGCCTTTTGTATGCTTGCTGCACACGAGTAAAGCCAGGCAAACGCCATCTCCGAGGAAGAAAACCCACTGTCCATGCAGCTTCAGAACACAACACAGATGAATATTTCATTGCAATTGTAAAACCCATAAACCGCTAGAACCTGAATACAATTCTCAACCAGGACTTACTGGAGGAAACACTAATAGTAGGAAGAGAGAGAATTAAAGGGGTTGTCTCACACTACAAGGATTGATTTTTATGTTAAAAATCTTGTAAATACAATTTACTTTTCAATATTGTCCATTTTCGTGTCCCCCTTTTCTGAATATCCCCCCTTTTATGGGGGTGCATCACTCCTAGGTCGCTAGCTACGACCTGTTTATCTATCCATATGCCAGCACTGGGTTTCTATTACAGACCTGGCTTCTTTCTGCCCTAGCAGAAGCAGTAAAAAACGCCCCTGAAATTCTAAGTGAAAAAAAAGAAAACAATTAGGGGGGGGAAAGAATCAAAGTTGAGGAAACCCCTTTCAGATAATAGACGTGAACTTTTTACTTAACGCTAGGGAAGAAGCAGCAGACTACAAATTTAACCAGCATTTGTAGGGGGCACAAAGGCATTATAGAGGGTTTCCCCTTTGCTTGTGACCCCCCCCCTACTTCATAAGCGTTTTTTTTAATTTATTTTTTGGGTGTAAAAAACCCCGTTTACATTTATAAAAAAGGAAGCAAAATTTTTCATCTGCAGTGTCCCTTTGATGTGTATGTGAATACACGTTAAAAGGGGTTTCACAAAACCAAAAAATTGTTTTTATGTTAAAAATGTTGAAAAAAAAAAAACAAGACACCTTGTTATATAAATTTGCAGGTCCTAGCTAATTTCCAAAAAAACCCTCTTGTATGGGCGCTCAGTCCTCAGGTCGCTAAACAACCCGTTTGTCTTCCCCAAAAGGTGCGAACGTGGTGTTTGCTAAAGAAATCAGGGTCCCGGCCCAAGGGGTTTTTTCTCATCTTACACATTTATGGCATCTCAGTGGGATATGTCAGAAATGTGTGATAAGTGCGGATCCCACTTATTTCCCAGAATCACCCTGAAAAGTTCCATTTGGAAAGAGATTTTCTGGGGATAGGTACGCGAGCGTGCTGGGGGGTTTTTTTCACCAATCCGAGAACGGGCCCCCCGAAAATCTCCATTTTTGAACAAAGTTGGGGGTGACTGTCCCCCCTTTTAATTTCAAAGGAGTTCCAGGTACAGCCGAGTGTGCTTTGGGGGAACCACAACATCTTTGGAAAGGGCCCCCAATGTTTCCATTAAAGGGCTTGTCTCCTGCAAAAATTGTGATTTTTAGTTAAAAAATCTGCAAAAAAAAAAGCACTTTAATAAATGTCCCTTAAAAAACTGTCCTACCAATTCCTAGAATCCCCCCCTTTTTGGGCTGAACGTCCAGGGCACTTAGCTACAGATGTTTGTCTTTGATAAGCTGCCACCGGTTTTCTATAGTAAAAAGACTGGGGTCATCGTCACGAAAGGCCAAGTAGTAGCCAATAAAATGAAAACAAAAAAAAAATGAGAAACCCGGGCGAGTAAGGGGAACGTTAGTGAGACAACCCCTTTAAATGGGGCACACGTGTATTTTACATGTTGCATTGAGCTGTTTTTTTCATGTGTTGGACAATATGATTTCCGGTCAATTATTTACATGTTTTCTACACATATATTAGTGCAAAAAAACATGTCGGGATCTAAGGTATGGATTAGTCCTATTGGAAAGGGCTAAAACACGTACTAAAAACGGGGGAAAATCCATTAAGAAAGTAAAAAAAAGGCGAAAAAAATGAGGTATTTTTCGTAATCGAGCAATAACTTTCTGTCATGCCTTCATCATATCCTAATGTGCTCTCCTCCCCGATGGAAAAATTCCTAAAATTTTCAGGGGCCTTTTCCAGTGGATACAAATTTGCCGGGTTACGGGGTGGAAAACAAAAATTTACAGATGTCTCTTTGGGGTTTGTTCACAACATATTTTCTAGAGACAGAAATCACATTGCTATCTGAGCGAAAACCAAGTGGCATCTTTATCCCATTGTTTTCCAGGAACCTCCCGGGGGAACACAGTATTTAGATTGCCCCTCCCCCCCTTTGCTGTAATGGGGTGTTAGTTGCAATTACCAGCCGGCACCCGCCAGCTGTATGGCAAGTTAGGGCAAAAAAACCCCCGTACAAAACCCCCTTTTCCGGGAAGGGGACAAAAATATACCCCAAAATTAAAATTAAAAGGTTAAGAATTGTAAAAAACACTAAAAAACCATTTTTATTAAAAAAAGTAAAAGATTCCTCTACTTTCTGCGTTTCCTTTTTTTGCCCCCTTATCATCTGTCATAACACCCCACTTTTTTTCCCCAGTAAAGTCGTTTTGGGGGGGTTCTTAGTTCTCCACAACCTTCCCCTTCAAGTCCCAGATGAAAATGCAGTTGGGCTTCCCCCACAGTTAGGCGAGACATTGTGCTGAAAAAAGGGGTTAACCCCTTAAGCTCTGTTTTGTTCAAAAAAATGATTGGTGGGACTGAAAAGTCACTTGTAAACTAACGCAGTCACTCTTCTGACAAAGTTAAAACCCCCCCAACTCTGAACTACTGTTCTCAGCTCCCATTATGAAGTTCTCCCGCATATTAAAAGGAAAACAAACTTCTATTTTTTGCAAACACACTGGAAAAAAAGAATGCACCAGATCATTCTCTGCTATCAACACTACAGGGGATTGTTCCAAGCTAGCCCTGGTTAGACAAAACATTCATTGAAGCCATGTGATCAATGAACGTCACGTGGGCTGTAGGAGGTAGGTGAGGGGGGGGGTTGTACTGGGTTTGATAGCAGGATGTTAAAAAATTATTTCAAAAATTAATACTTGGTAATACAAAAACACATTGTGAGCAAATAAAAATAAAAATCCCCGGAAAACCCCCTTTAAAAAACGTAAAAATCAAATACCCCGATGAATATTTACAGTGGACGCCCCAGACAAGAACACCCCTTTGGGGTGAGTGCCAAGGTCAAAAAATTTGGAAGATAGCCACAAATCGTGTCCCACAGGATCCTTGCCACCCCTTAAAAATTTTCCAACCCAGGAATCTGCCTTTAAAATATGACCCTGCATATACCGGGGTTTTCAGACAGATAAGGACCCAAATTATCCCCCAAAGAGAACTGTGAGGAATTGCCAGAGAAATTAAAGAAAAAAAAAACTATGACTTTTCATTGTATCATAATTAATTTTATTTTATTTTTTTAAAAAAAAATACCATAAATGAAAATGTGATTTTATCAAACAGACCCCAAAGAATAAAACCCCTTATTATATATAATATATATATAAATTTTTTTATATATTAATATAAGTGGTTTTTTTCCAAAAACAGATAAGGAATAGGGATTTTATTTTTATCAATTTGGAGAACGTAGCACTCTGCGTTCAGAGTCTATGGAGCACCAGTAACAAAAGTATTCCCAAATGTTACTGCGCTGGAATCTGTGAATCATTCTGAAGAGGAAAAGATAATGTATCTGGCTTCCTAGGATCAGAGAAGCGGAATGAGGTGTTTGAACAAGCTAACATTTCTACATTGCTGCTTTCAGTGAACAGACCAGTCCATCTCCCCAGGCACGTCTGGCCATAATCCATTCAGTATGTGGACCTATTCAGTTACACATACTTTCATCTATTCTTCTTCCAGGATTCCACTCCTAAACCATTTACTAGAGATATTGCAGAGGCTCGGACAACCTCCATACAAATTATAGAGATATGAATTAGACCAGTGCAAAAATTACATAGCAAATGGACGTTGGTTCATGATCGAACCTTGCCGTTAATCCTCTGCATCCTTGATTCTTTATCCTACTGTTATTTCAATTTGGGAAACTTTGGGATTTCGGATCACTGTCTGTTATGATAGCACCAATAAATCACAGTTCTGCAAACTACAGTATATTAGCTAAACGTATTGTTTGCAACAGTTAGTCAGGGGCAAATAGTGTAGCAACTTTATCATGTAAAAGGTAAAAATACAAAATTAAAATATGTACAATTTAGATGTAAAAAGGTAAGATTGACATAAAAAAAGTAAATACCAAAATTAAACTTTTGAGCAATTTTATAATGTAAAAGGTAAAAATACAAAATGAAAATATGGTAGCAAATTTGTGATGTAAAAATCGACAATAACAAAAAGGTAAAATATGAAATTAAAAATATTGTAGCAACTTTGTCAAGTAAAAGGTAAAAATACAAAATTAAAATATTCTAGAAAATTTATGATGTAAAAAGGTAAGATGGACAATAACGGCGGTAAAATGGACAATGACAAAGGTAAAATACCAAATTAAAAATTTTGTAGCAACTTTATCATGTAAAAGGTAAAAATACAAAATTAAAATATGGTAGCAAATTTATGATGTAAAAATTAAAAATCGACCATAACAAAAAGGTAAAATACGAAACAAAAAATTTTGTAGCAACGTTAATTAAAATATTTTAGTAAATTCATGATGTAAAAAGGTAAGATGGGCAATAACAAAAGGTAAAATACCAAATTAAAAATATTGTAGCAACTTTATCATTTAAAAGGTAAAAATACAAAATTAAAAATATGGTAGCAAATTTATGATGTAAAATTAAAAAAATCGACCCAACAAAAAAGGTCAAATACGAAACTAAAAATTTTGTAGCAACGTTAATTAAAATATTTTAGCAAATTCACGATGTAAAAAGGTAAGATGGGCAATAACAAAAGGTAAAATACCAAATTCAAAATATTGTAGCAACTTTATCATGTAAAAGGTAAAAATACAAAATTAAAATAAGGTAGCAAATTTATGATGCAAAAAAGTAAAAAAAAAAAATCGACAATAACAAAAAGGTAAAATACAAAATTAAAAATTGTGTAGCAACGTTGTCAAGTAAAAGTTGAAATACGAGGTTAAAAAGATAACTACAAACTACTAATGCAAATAACTTATGTTATTACTTAGAAGAAATATTCGATTACCAAATTCATGCTTGTTGTCATAACCTATAATCTACTATAGTCTAAGACACCAGTTCTGTGGCATAAGAAAAATAATCTAAAAAATAATGCCAACTAAAAACAGATTATGGAATAAGATTATAGCCGACATATATCACAACAGCCTGTGCTCGTACACATAGCCGTGTGCTCCTACTGTTTTAAAGCAGTCTCCCGACATCATTTACACCAAAACCTCACAGCCCCAAGGATAACAGGAACCAACACCAGGCAATTAAACTACTAACACGCTTTTAGTCAAAAAGGTGTGTCAGATCTGCCACACACAAATGCCATTTACATTGCGTTTTATAGGGACTGTACAGGAGGTGAATACACAGGAACCTGGTCTCAACTAATGCAATAAAAAGGTAATGGTGGACAGGCAGAATTTTTGAGACGGCATAGCAGTAACCGGAAAAAATGCTCTAATTGTCATCTGTCTGAATTGGCTCCTTTAAGGAGCTCAAACCAGAACTAAAAAATACACTTCTACAATTAAGAGAAGTCGATCTTTTTAGGACATGGACTTGGTGCCTCCTTAAAACTTTTTAAACTGCACACAAGCAAAATAAGAAAAATTTTCCTAAAATAAGGGAGTCTATCCAGTTCTTTATTACTGTGCAAAAATGCAGCAAAGTAAGAATGCTTTCAAAAATAGATGTATTAAAAATAAACTATTATCAATTGACAAAATGCAAAGCGAATTGAGAAATCAAATCAATATTTGATGTGACCGTCATTTGCCGTGGAAACAGCATCAGTTCTTCTAGGCACAGGCACAAAGTTTTTGAAGAAACAGCTGGGAGATTGTTCCAAACATCTTGAAGAACTAACCCCAGAACTTGTGGATGTACTAGTGAATGTCAAGAAATAAGAATATCACTGAAAAGATCATTGATATTCAATAATTTAAGCCAAATAGAGAAACCTATATATTGTACAGACTCATTACAGCATGAATTACAAGGTTTGATATAATGAGCCCTATAACAAATACAAAGATGCTGGTCCTGGGGAACCCCTTTAATTTTTTATGATATTCTAATTTTTTTTAGATGCACTAGTAGGCTTTCTTAAATTCTTTTGACTCCCAGACAAACTGGATGAGATCAGTGCTCTTTGTAAAGACCAAAATGATCAATTCCAGGACTCCAAAGCGCTCCATTTGGTCACATCAGATACAGATTTATTTATTTTTTATTTTTTTGTTCTTTCACTTTATAATTTGTTAAAATCAACTATTAATACCTCTATTTCTGAAAGCATTCTAAGGCTATGTCTACAATGCATCAGACAAAAACCGTCCCAAAAGCGGCTGTTTTTTCTCCGATGCAGGACCGCGGTTTTTGTCACACTTTGTGACAAAAGCTGCGGTCTCTTCTCATTTTCCTGACGTCCCCCATACAGTTGTATTGCATGGGAAGACGGCAAGAAGACGAGAAGCGGCGGCGTATTATACCACATGTTGTATTATACGCCGCTGCCGAAAGACGGGCAGAGAAAAGACGAGCTGTGTAGAAAGCAGCTCGTCTTTTCTATTGCCGGCTATGGGGCTGCACTAACGATCGTATCTGCGGCGCTTTTAAAAAACGAAATGCGTCGGAGATACGATCGTTTTCTTATGCAGTGTGGACAGAGCCTTACTTTGCAGCATTTTTCCATCTGGACTAAAACTTCCGCACAGTACTGGATCTAAAGCTCATCCGAAAAAAATCCACTGTTTCAGGAACACATTGTAGGCTCCTTGTAAAGTCGGTGCTCCCTTGGTTGGTCTTTGAAAAGTCATCGTTGTGAATGACAACACCATAAGTTAATACAATAAATCAATAACTGATAGACTGATCCTGAATTTGCTTTGAGATCGAGGCGCTCTTCTAGTGGCAGCCATCATGGATTTGAGAATGCCCCATGGTGCACGTTCGTCATGAATCATGTAGGACAAGAAGCGCATTAACAACACAAAAGAATTACAACCTTAGATCAGGTTTTCCACAAATATAAGGCTATGTCTCCACTGCACAGAAAAACGGCGGTTTTTTCATCGTTTTTGGTTTTCGAAAAAAACAGAAAAAAAAACGACTGAAAACATCTCCCATAGACTTCTAGTGAAAACATTGTGTCTCCACAGAACGTCTTTTTTTCTGCTCATCGTTTTTTGAAACATGTTGCAAAAAACGCCAGAGCAGGACAGAAAATGAACTATTGGATTCTATGGCTGTGTCTCCAAGTCACAGAAAGACGTCTGTTTATTTCAGTGTTTTTTGTTTTGTTTTTACAGTGCTGTGCATGTCTGCAAAAAAAGCTCCATAAAACACTCCAAAAGACACGCTAACATACGCAAAACACGCTAAAAAAAAACTGCCGTTTTTTTGAGCTGCTTTTGACAGGCAGTGGACAAGAAAACCTCAGTTTTATGAACGTTTTTAGTATTTGGTTTTCTGGTCGTTTTTTGTCCACTGTAGTGTAGACATATCCTAAGTCTTCAGATTACAGTAAGTCTTGCTTTTTTGTGTAAGGAAGAGGGCAAAAATTGTCTAAATTAAAAAGGTTGTCCACAATAAGAAACTTATCACCTATTCAAAGGCTAAGTGATTCCCTGTTTCTCCCAAAATAAGACAGTGTCTTATATTAATTTTTGCTCCTAAAGATGAGCTAAGACTTATTTTTAGGGGATGTTTTTATTTCTATGAACAATAATTCACATTTATTATTGAACAAAACATCAACATGTATTAATCTACTGTAGTGATTTCATCACAAACCTCAGCATAAGCAGCCAAACTCTGAATTGCATAAAAAAATGCACTAGGTCTTATTTTCGGGGGATGTCTTATTTTCGGTGAAACAGAGTATGTGTCGGATCACTATAGGTCCAGTCAATCACAAGGACTGGGTCCTAAATCCCCCATGTAATCAGTTCAGCAAATACCCTGTTTCCCTGAAAATAAGACCTAGTGCATTTTTTTTTGCATTTCAGAGTTTGGCTGCTTATGCAGATGTTTGTGATGAAATCACTACAGTATATTAATACATGTTGATGTTTTGTTCAACAATAAATGTGAATTCTTGTTCATGGAAAAATAAGACATCCCCTAAAATAAGTCTTAGCTCGTCTTTAGGAGCAAAAATTAATATAAGACACGGTCTTATTTTGGGAGAAACAGGGAACATGGGCAATGCAGCTCTATTCAGTGTGTATGGGATAGAGTACAGCGCTCTGCTATCATCATCAGCAGTCTCAGTCAGTGAATGGAGGGTCAGCGCCCATGCACAAGAGCTGCTCTGGTGACATGAGGGATTCAGGAACCCCTGTTCTTGTAACTACCGTAGTTGTAGGGCCCCCAGCAACCCCGTGCATACGTTTTTAGCGTCTATCTTGGTTGGTCAGGACTTTGTAATGGATTCTGCCCCTAAATCTGTATTGTACAGCGCCCTAGAATGATTTAAAATAAAAAAATAAAAAATCAGTTTCAGCCTTGGATTTCAGACACAAAATCTTTGAAAACTCCACAATGAATTTGCCAATGGCAAATCTGACATGTGAGTGCTGCCAATATAGTTAGGCCTAAAAATCTTTCAATATTACTCAGTATAAATTCTACACCGGGATTGCTCAGGTCAGTTGCATTGTGGGAAGTGTAGTCTTTTCATCATACACTGTAAACTCTTGGCAACTCTTTATGGCATCTCCCCGTTCATTTTTGTGGCAGCTCTGAATATAGCTGAGCGAGTGTGCCTGGTATATTCAGAACTCCCATAGACATAAATGAGGGAGAGCTACGTAAGCGCTGGCATGTTCCTGTTCACAGAGCTCGGTTTGTAGCAAGCTTCAGACCGGATTTTACGAGATGGCAAAACCTCCTTTAAAGATCTTTCAACCAAGAGGGTTGTGGACTGATTCCAATGACAACCTGCAGACTTGTGTATAACCTTTAAAGGTCATTTAAACAGCTCCCAGGCCCCAAGTAATATAAAAAAAAAATTATACTCGAAAGTTAAACTTAGCCTTCCCAGATCCCCAGTTCCATAAGCGTCTCTCCAGTCTTTGGGTGACATACCAACCATCACTTCCGTAGGGGAGGTCACTGCTGCGGACACCGATTGGCTACAGCTGTCACCTGCCCCTAACTTACATCAGAAGGGAACAGCTCTGTAAGGTGATGTGAGATAGTGGCATGTGACCACTGTAGTCAAGCAACAGCCACAGCGGTGACGTCCCTGTTTGGAAGTGACAGCGTGTCAATAGAAGACCCGAGAGGCGCTGTAGGACCCGGGGAAAAAGGGAAGGCGAGTATAACTTTTTTTTTCCCACTTGTGGCCTTGGAGCTTTTTAATGAAGCGGACAAGCCCTATAATTTCAACATATTAGGTCTTCTAGGATTAGTGAAAAAATGGTAAAGCAAGATAGTCACAATTTTTTATTATATGTTGCACAACTCAGTGGTGATCAAAACCACACTAGATTATGAAAGCAGAAGAACCATTCATCCTCATTTCTTTTATTACCATTCATTTATTGCCAGACAAACCCTTTAATCTGGATTCACACACAGCATCTTTTTTTGTGTCTGAATAGCGTGGGTTTTTTTTTTTGTTTGTTTTTTTATTTTACCATCTATTTCTCAAAGGACCTGGAAAAAACACCAGAAATGAAGCATAAAAATAGCAAAAAGGCAACAAAACAAAAATACCACGCAAGAAGCTTGTAAAAAACTGGACATGAAAAATGCTGAAAACTTATGGGATTTTTAGTACAGCGTGCATGAAGGAGGCCTTAGGGCAGTTATCCTCAAACTGCGGCCCTCCAGCTGTTGGGAAACTACAACTGCCATCATGCATTTATATAATCTATAATGGTGGGAATAATGGGAGTTGTAATTTCCCAACAGCTGGAGGGCCACAGTTTGAGGATGCCTGCCTTAGGGTATGTTCACACGGCATTTTTCAATCCAAAAAAGGAACTGAAAAACGCATCCTAACAAGTACCCAAAGGCTATGCTCCACTGCATCGGCCAAAAAACGGCAGTTTTTTTTCCGATGCAGGACCGCGGTTTTTGTTATGCTTTGTACAAAAACATGGTCACTTCTCGTTTTTTTTACGTCGCCCATACAATACAATTGTATGGGCGACGTAAAAAAAAAAAAACAACGAGAAGCAACCATGTTTTTTGTACAAAGCATAACAAAAACCGCGGTATGGGAAGACGCCAAGAAAACTAAAAGCGCCACCGTATTATACAACATTTTGTATAATACACTGGCGCCAGAAGACAAGCAGAGAAAAGACGAGCTGTGGAGACTGCAGCTTGTCTTTTCTATTGTCGTCTATGGGGCTGCAGGGACGATCATATCCTTGGCACTTTTAAAAAACTAAAAGCGTCGAAAATACAATCGTTATCCTTTGCAGTGGAGACACAGCCAAAGTGTGCTGCGTGTTTGGATGCGCGTTTGGCTGCAGCATAAACTCACCTTATAGTTTTAAATAGAGTGTCTGCTGCGTAAAACAACGTTTTTTTAAATACATTTTCAGGTCCGTTTTATGTACCGAAAAACGGTCCCAAAAACGTATTCAAAAACACTGTGTGCTCTTTTTCATTTCAGACTGGGCTGCTAGGGTATGTTCACACAGCGGGTTGAGTCCGTGTGTACATACATTTATAGATGCGTGTTTGGATCCATCTTTCGGACCCTAAACGGACCCAAACATGCATCTAGCAATGTAAAACACGTATCAAATGTGATTGTAATGGCTATTTACTGTTCTGAATCTGGAGATGGATTTGGGAGGTGGGCTTGGTTGTGTTTTGGGGATAAAAGTTGAAATTTGGTCTTACAATGACATATACTGTATTCTGTTTGTACTACTTTATATCTGACCAATAAAAAGTTTATGGTTAAAAAAAAAAAAAAAACACGTATCAGCGTTCAGACGAGTGTTCGCCGCTGCGTGTTTAATTGTGTCTTGTGTATCCGTTCTAAGAATTAACATGTCAATTCTTGATCCGAAAAAACGTAGCAGGCGCCCTACTTAAAACTACAGGGCGATTCTGCTGCCGCCAAAACGCATCCAAACACGTACCTCCGTGTGTTGAATGCGTTTTGGATCCGATCGAGGGAGCGTTTTTTGGATGCGATTTTCGGATCCAAAAACCGATCCAAAATGGGATCCAAAAACGCATATGACCCTCCCCTTAGCCCGTCACAGGTAGAAGTGATGGTAGAGCTGCCTTTCTAAAGTACATGACTGCAATTCTGCAATCTGTGGAAAATGAAATGCATCCCAGAAGCCGGTGGCTTGCTCAATGCACACTGAACTTCAGCAACAGTTCTTAGTGAATAGAAAATGTTCTTAGTCATGTGTAATTATAATATGACAAGGTCTCGGCAGGGCCGTGTAAGCTGGCAAATTTCCCAGCACTTGTCACATTGCAGAAACACCTACAGACCAAGCAGAAGAAATGTCAACGCACACAGAGTATAGTTCTAGAAGCGCGGCTAGCAACGGGTTTTTTTTTCCAAGAGAAAGAGAAGCTCATGGGACCCTGCGAACAGAAATCTAGATGCTATATTTGCCTCATCATGAGCAGAGCCGCTCTGTGAAAGTAGCCGCTTCCCCCACCTAGCAACAATTTCTAAGCCTGGCTGGCAATCACTTCCCGAAGGACGAAAACGCAACACACAGGGGAAATATTGACCAAGGAAGGGTTTAGTGCACTGGCTCTTTATGTAGCAAGCACTGGTTTGTGAAGAGATAACAAGACATGAAACAAATAAGTATAATATTTATACAAAACAGCAAAATTCTGCAAATGGGAGAAGCACTCGGCGGTGTTCACACGACAGATTTAGTAACATAGTAAATAAGGTTGGAAAAAGACGCAAGTCCTTCAAATTCATCCTAAAACCCAATCTAGGGGGAAGACAAAAACCCCTATAAAGAGGCCGCCAGTTGCCCCAGATAGAAGAAAGAAATCCGGATTTCACATAGAACTATCTGAATATTTATTTTCCAAGCTTCAGAGTTACTAATCTGCATCGGAAAAGTCATGCGGTATAAACTGCAACACAGGTTTCCATTAGATATTATGGAATGCGGATTCTTAATGGAATTCATCTTGTAAAGCACTTCATGTTCTGAAACCCAAGTAAAATCCCAGCATGTGAATAACTTAAAGGGGTTGTCTCACTCCAACGATTGCTTTTTATGTTAAAGACAGGGCTGTGGAGTCGGCAAGCCAAAGCCCTGACTCCGACTCCTCAATTTCCCAAACTTCCGACTCCTGACTCCCTCATACACGGCGCAGGTTCAAGTGATAACTTTACTGTAGTAAAATGGTAACATCAGGTTGTTTATCAGCTTATGATACAATAATCAAGCTATTTAGGTAGAACAGACACTGACAAGCAAAAGGGTAACAATGTTTTGATCTTTTGAACACTTGTGGGTAGAGTTGAAGAAAAAGCTGTATTTGTATCCGTCCAGTCTGCATCAACATTGGGAATGTGTGGAAGAGACCTGGGATCAGATTTTAGTCAAGACATGCTTAGATCTGATCCAGAGCCCAGAAGGACTCAGGCAGTTTTGAAAACCAAAAGGTGGATCCCAAATACTAACAAAATAATAAAAATTAACATTCTGATTTTTAGGAGCAAACAATGCAGTTACAGGAAAGAATCTGCAGAACTAAGAAGATGAAAAATGTATGTATAAGATTGGTAAGATGACTGTATATAAAATTACAGTAGCCTCATGTACAAAGCTATAGTGGATTGTGAGATATGGAGCCTGAAAGTCACAAGTTCAAACCATTGTTACCATTTTGCTTGTCAGTGTAAAATATATTTATTGGATATGACTTTAGAACACAAAAAAATATAAAATATGCAAAACATTGTAGGAACATTTGTGGAGTCTCTGAATTTGTTCTGAGAAATAATATTGCCTCCATCAGATCCTGCATACATGACCTCACATCCTGATCTCATTATTTCCAGGCTAGAGAACGGCCTCTCTACACTAACTTGGGTTGGGGGCAAAGTGGTGACCACAGGGGCAACATCTCTAACAATGTCAGGGTATAAAGGAATTGCCTCAGCCACAGTCAGTTTTGATGAATGGTTGAACTCTTCTATTTCTTTAAAAGCAGGTGAAAAATTTTGCTGAAATCTGTTTGCCATAGGAGCGGGATTTTTTCGCCAGGGGCAGCGCTTTGCCTGCTCCATGTCTCAATTACACTCCTCATGTAATGAGGCTGAAGATATGGGAGCAGTCGCACTGGCTGGACCCAATTCCTCTTGCTCTTTGCATCAAACTAACTGGACCAACTTATTATATATTTTGGGATTCTGAGACGGTCCCTTTTATGACGATTCCTGCAAAATAGACACCGACTCCACAGCCCTGGTTAAATATCTTGCAAAAACAAGTTGCTTTGCAATATGTGTCCATTAGCAGTGCCCTACCTATTCCTAGATATCCCCTCTTGTATGGGATGCATGAGCTCCTCAGGTCACGATAGCTACAGACTTGTTAAATTTCTTATGATAGGCTGCCAGCACTGGTTGCTATAGCTACAGACCTGGCTCCTACTACAGCCTAGTGGAAGCCAGTGAACACGCCCCTGAACTTAAAATGAAACCAAGAAAACAGGATGAATCAATGTAGTGAGACAACCCCTTTAAAGTGAAGTCCAATGTGGTAAGTAAATCAAAAGTAAAAAAAAAAAGTCATGATGAAACTTTTACAGTTTGCAAAATTACTATTGTTATCTCTTTTCTATCACTTGTAACAAAGCAAAAAAGGCATTGCATTGTCTCACAAGCCAAGCGCAACTTAAATGGCTGCAAGCCTTATATCAAGTATATGTATTGTGCATTAACATAACGCTACGTCTATACGGCACTGGTTTACGGTCAGATTTTGAAACGGATTCAGAACTTAGAATCCGCAAAAATCTGACCGTAGATCATCCCCATAGACCTCAATAGAAAATCAGAGCTTGAGTCTACACAGTTCGGATTTCAAATCGGAAATATGTTCAAAAAAACTTAGAACATGTTCTATAATCCGTCGTATTTCACTTGGAAAAGGGGGAGTATAGAATGGTTCCATGCAAATGGGCCGGCTCAAATCCGAAAACCGACTACAAAAATCAAACTCGTACATGTCGCCCATAATGAGGACCTGGGCAGAACCAGCAGAGTATATAGGTACTACGGACCAAATGGCACATTATCGCCGGACAGGACATGGGAGAGGATTTTGCTAGGTTTGCTGATGATTCCAGGCAGTCGTTCCACGAACACCAATATCCACTTGAGTGCTGGACATCTACTTCTTCATAAATGTCTGATAGGTGATGGACTACCTGAAACCATCAGCAAACCTAGCAAAACTCCCATGTCCTGGCGATACAGTGTTCCATTTGGTCCGTAGTATCTACATACTCTAGTTCTGGCCAGGTCCCCATTAAATGCGTCAGTGCCCAATTACCTGCGACATTTTCACCTGTGACATTGTGTTTATACATGACTAAGGTTTATTAGTATATCACAAGGCATTATGGGAATGGAGCTGGGAAGCTCACTGCGCCCTCTATTAGTTTTAACAAATCCTCAATTTACTTCTGATTCACTGAATCTTTGAGAAGCAAAAAGGAATATAAGTCAAGCCAAAATCGCTCATCTAAATATGCCGTTTCGGGGTTTTGCCCCTCATCAGTGTAGAGCAGAGCTCCTTTCCCATACTGCCTTGTGATATGCAGATGCTTAGTAATGGGCTAAAAGGCAATCAAAACACTACACACCTTAACTGGTGCTCTCCATAAGGAGAGATGTTCCCCTTCTCTAAGGTTTATTAGGGCATGTCCCCACTGCACGGGTTTTCGGCCGGTTTGCGGTTTTTCAAACCGCCTGAAAAACCGGCCGAAAATTAACACAATGGTTCTCTATGGAAAACCCGTGCAGCAGTCCCCACGGCACGGGTTTTCCGTCCGGCGGTTTTTCCGCCCGCAGTCCGGCCGCAAAACATTGTGCAAGCACAATCTGGGCTAGCCAATGTGAAGGGGGAGGGCTTTTCTCCACTCATCGCGAAAAAAAAAACGTCCCCCCGCGGCCGTGGGGACAGCCGCAAAACAGGACAAATACCGGCCGGCAAACCGACCGGTATTTGTCCTGTACCATGGGAACGCACCCTTATAGATCAAAACGTCGTCTCCGAGTCACAATTCCGCATCACTTTATTTCACTGTATTGACATGCCATCTGTAAAATAATTTGTTGCAGTACAAAAGCAAAATCTACATTTGGGATCTGTGGACTTCTAATCATCTATCAGACATTTATTGCATGCTCTATTAATATGCCATAGATGTCCAAAGTGGGAACATCCCTTTAATTCTCAAGGGCCTGACTAATTTAAGCCAATTTATATTAGATGTGCAGGTGTCAGCTAAAGATCTAAAGTCATTAAAGTCATGATAACTCAATAACTGGATAAAGCCCGAGACTTGATGTTTAGGGTAAGACATAAATAAAGTATATTTTTGGATCATTGAACGTGCCATTGGAATATTGTAACACTTGGACTAATTGTGTCAGTCAGGGTCGCGCAATGGCTTCCACCAACGTAAACTGGTGCGAGATGCTCCTAATATTGAGTTCACAGACAGACAGAAATATTTTATCTATAGGCTCCTTTAAAGAGGACCTGTGACGTCTCCTGACTCCTTACTAAATACTTGTGTTCCTCATTAAGAAGCATTTCTGACACATCCTTCCTTAGATCTCTATGTTGTATGGTTCTTTTGTTATTCCCTCTAGAAACTCATTACCAATTGGTCAGATGAGTGTTAGCAGTTGGGGATGTGTGCCTACCTGTCAGCACGGATTGGACAAGGTGCAGAACACACCCCCAGTTGGTAACACCCAGCTGACAGATTCAGTAATATATTTCTAGGAGGAATAACAGAGGAACAGCACAACCCAGACTTATAAGAGAAAATGCTCCAAAATTGTTATTTCATAGGAAACACAAGAATTTACTAAATCAGACGAGTAAGGAGATGTCACAGGTCCTCTTTAAACCCCTTAAGTCTGATTTTATAGTAGTAAGGTGCAAAATGTGTATTGCCTTATAACCCCTTAAAGACACAGCCAGTTTTGGCCTTCCTGGCAGAGCCCAATATTTGAAGTCTGACATGTGAGAATAACTTTTTGACACTTTAACCTATCCATGTGATTCAAAGAATGTTTTCTCGTGACACATTGTGCTTTAAGTTAGTAAGAAATATTGGTCCAAAAAATCCTGGTTGATTTGTGAAAAATATCAAAATATTGTGAAAAATTGGCCTT
Organism: Phyllomedusa bahiana; assembly: GCA_025379985.1. Lineage (NCBI taxonomy): Eukaryota > Metazoa > Chordata > Amphibia > Anura > Hylidae > Phyllomedusa > Phyllomedusa bahiana. Next base: position 20,988 of record JAODAL010018773.1, read on the forward strand.
TTTCAAGCTTCAAAAATTTCTGCATGTAATATATAGTTTTTCCACTCAAAATAGTTTATAACTAGCATCTGCCATACATCCACTGTAGGTTGGCATCTTTTTTTTACAATATTAGGTGGCTTAGAAATTTAGTAGTAATTTTTCCCATTTGCAAGACAATTTGAAATATACTTATTTTTAGGGACCAGTCCAGTTCTGATGCGACTTTGATTGGCCTGTATGTTAGATACCCCCAGAAATGACATCATCCAAAAAACTACACTCCAAGTATTCAAAGCAGCATTTAGGAAGTTTATCGATGCATTAAGAGTTGCATAGAAATTAAAGCAAATTGGAAGTGAAATTTCAAAATTTCACTTTTTTTTTGCAGATTTTCAACTGTAATCCATTGTTCACTGGAACACTGTACATGTGACCAGGGAAATGCAACTTAATGTAAATTCCACCAATTCTATAGTTTTTTAGAGATATTTTGTGTGTGGCCCTAGTGCGCTATTTGGCTCAACCACAAGCCACAGAATAGGAGGAGAACTCACTGGACTTTTGGGTCTTATTTTCAACACAATTTTCTTTGGGCGCCATTTCAGGTTTGCGGACACCCTAAGGTGCTAAGACTTAATAAACACCCCTAAAAGACCCCACATTTGAAGCTACACCCCTTGAGGAATATATCCAGGGGTGCAGTGAGTATATCGACCCCCACAGGCGATTCACTAATTTTCTTAGCATTAAGCTGTGAAAATTAAAAATTTATTTTTTTCCAACAATCTGCAATTTTAGCCTAAAATGTTTAATTTTTACAAGGAATCCTGGAAAAAAGCACCCAAAATTTTGTTAATCAATTTATTCTAAGTTCGCCAATACGCTATATGTGGGTGTAAACATGGGAGAGCGTACAAATTAGGAAGCGCTATTTGGCTTTTGGATCACAGATTTTGGTGGGGGTTATGTTGCATATGCAAAGCCCCCAAAGTACCAGAACAGGTGAAACCTTCCTGAGGTCTCCCCATATTGGATTCATCACCCCGCAGGGATCTTCTCGGGGTGTATTGTGCATTTCAGGAACACAAGTGTTCCTTTGTTATTTTTTTGCATTTTGCCCTGAAAAGGGGGGGGGGGGGGAAGAGGAGGGGACACTTCCACCAGTTTTTTGGGCTTCATTTTTATAGCATTTGTTGTGTGGTACAAATGACATAATAACTTTACAATGCGGTTGGTACAATTACAATGATATATACCTGTCACCATGAAAGCCCAACCTTCAGCATGTTGTAGAGCAGAGGGGGGCTGAGCAGATTGGGTGGGAAAGTACAATGGGCGATCCTAATCTGTGAAGCATCGTTATCTTTGTAGGGACTGGACTCCTAAACTTAGATGAGGTAGAAATTTAAATAAATACAAACTAATATTGGAGTTTTATGATAAAAGAAACTGCATAAAATTGTATTCTCTGCATTTATTTTTCTACTTTATTGGAGTTTAGGAGTCCATTAGGCGGTCTTAGGAGTGACTGACAGCCTTCCTTGTATGAATGTGCATACAGAGATATCTATCATTCACTGATTTGGACTTTTAAGCCCAGAAAATGCAGAGAAATAAGTGAAAAAATTAGTTACCATATATACTCGAGTATAAGCCGAGTTTTTCAGCCCAAAAAGTGAGCTAAAAAAAAATCCCTCCTCGGCTTAGGGCATGTCCCCACTGCACGGGTTTTCGGACGGTTTTTCAGCCGGTTTGCGGTTTTTCAGACCGCCTGAAAAACCGTCCGAAAATGAACACAATTGTGCTCTATGGAAAACCCGTGCAGCAGTCCCCACTGCATGGGTCTTCCGCCCGGCGGTTTTGCCGCCGGCGGTCCGGCGGCAAAACATTGAACATGTTCATTCTTCCGTCCGGTTTCCGGAAGGAATAAGAACAACTCCATGGGAGGGGGGAGCGCTGTTCTCCGCTCAGCCGGTATTTATCCACTCCTCTGGGAGTCGCATATAGCTGAATCCCGAGTTTGCCAAGTCAATACGTTTTCCCAGTTTTTTTGTGGCAAAAGTAGGTGCCTCGGCTTATACTCGGGTATATACAGTATGTTGGATACAAATCATAGAACTACATATCAGTCTGCTATGCTCCATAACATGCTGAAGATTGAATTTTTCATGAAGCAGGTTCCATAAAGGACTGTTTTTTTCTTATCAAAGGAAATAAGAAAATCTTTGTAAAATCACATTAAAAAGCAACAGAGAACAAATGGGCACAAATGATTTTTATTGTGCACATTAGTAGCGTAGAATGCGCCTGAATCTATGAACCTGTTCTACTACGGGTCATAGATTTAGTGCTTTCTAGTTAGTAGGCGACAAATCAGGCTCAGGTAAAGCACTTTTAAAGTGCTCTACCTGTTCCAGCAGTAATGTGCCTGGATTTGTTGTACTGAAGCTTTAAATGTGTAGCTTCGTACTGTTGTAGTGCGACGTCTCCCGCACGGCCCCTGATCTCCAGCGCATTACAAAGTGCTGCGGGCACTCTGTAATGCGCTTGTTTAAAAAAAAAAAAAAAAAAAAGTTCATAAATGTCGCCCAAAATGGGCATAATTTGGAGATAGTATACATAACATGACCATTGACATAATTATTACACAAAGTTTTACTCATTTTTAATCAATGCACTGCTACCTACAAAAACTCTGAGTGATTGAATTTCTGACTGTCCTATAACTGCCGGCAATATCCACGTAAGGTGCAGAAACCCTAAATTGTACCTATAGGTTTCTAAACCCCCTCTGTGAACACATTACTAGAAAAGAAATAACACAGTTGGGAAATTCCCTGCAAGATTGAAATTTAGATGTCGAGCGTCATTTGTGGAATCTGCAGATCAGGGGCTCGCACGTTACTCAGACTTCAGGCAGTGATATTTTACTAAACAGCAGAAGGGTTTTACCATAAAGCTCTTCTAAGTAACTGCATGTTCTCAAGATGCCAATAAAGATTACTGATCAAACGGGAGATAGCGGGCCAGACCATTTAGTGCTGAGCAGACACAAATAACACATCTCACCGATAATGAGAGGCAGCAAACAAGTCGGATTAATCCAGCCACTCAGTTTTTATTAGGTTTACAAAATACCCCAAAACACAAACCAATAAATACAATGTGGAACACTCCAAAATGATATACTAAAAGAAAAACAAAAAGAGCATAATCCACTTAAAATTGAAAAAAAAACATTTTTTTGGGGGGACGATCCAAGGTGCATTGACTACATACAATAATGGGGAATTCACTTTAAATACTTATTCAGCACTTATCATGTGATCGTCTTATATTTGGTCCAGAGCAACACATATTAGCGGTTTTTACTTGTGAGATATTTATACTAGGTTTTTTAATTACTATCTTTAGGCTATGTTCACACGTCGTAATTGCGGCGCGTACAGTACGGCCTCAATTACGCTGGGTGCTTTAGGAGTCGCGCTAACACGCAGCGCGGGGGGAGGGCAGCCAGCCGGCCCCATTGACATGCATTACTCGCCGGAGAGGAGAGGCGTAACCCATAGTTCTCTATGAGAGCGATGAATTACCTTAATTTCAGCATGCACCTCGCTCGTATTAGAACGCAAATACACCGCGAGATACGCACCGAAATTACCCTGTGTGAACATACCCCAACTCTGTACCAGATTAGGCACTTGTTATCCTAGCATTGAAAAACTGTACTTTTTGCAACATACCTCATTGTGATTAATATTTAGAATCTCTCATTTTTCCTATGTATTCTAGGTCTTTTAATGTGTAATAATAAAATAAAACTTTTTTTTAAATTTTTAGTGGATTATGCTTTTTTTTTTCTTTGTTAAGTATCCCGTTTTATTGCTGCCCCCAAACAAAAATTTAAAGAATTTTACACTACACGAAACAAAAAAAAAATGTCAAAGTACGCACTGGTTCCATCGAAAAGTTTCATTTCAAACTTTAATACAGTTAGAAAGGCTGTGATGTTTGTTGGAACACCCGTACAAAGGGAAAGGAGTTTTGATAAAGGGTAAGTTCACATGGTATTTTGGGCAGCAATTTCAGAAATTAAATTTCCGCATAAAAAAAAAAATTCAGCCCTCCAAATCTAATTAATTGTATAGTACATATTTTTGTTAATAAAACACAGAATTCACCCTAAAAGTGGTGTGCCATGGAAAATTTCTTTTACTTTGACATAATACGGGCACCCCCCCGGGTTTTCAAAGGGGGATGGGGAAACTGTAGTTTGTTAAAAAGGGTTGAAATTTATGTAAGCCCGGGAACAGGTAAATTTTTTAAAATGTAACCCCAGAAAAAAAAAATTTTTTGGGGAAATGAGGGAATTTTTTTTTTACATTTTTTTTCTTCGGGCCCTTTTTTTAGAAGATTTCACCAAAGTATGTTCCATGTGCAGCTGTGGCATGCTGGCATTTGGGGTTATCCGGGGGCTGCTCATTTTGAATGTCAGCCATGCCCCTTAAAGGGTTGCCCCCTCTTTTAATAGCTTTCACCCCTCTGCCTTGGGGGGAGTTTTTGGGGGGGGCGGGGCTGCTTCTCTGGCCTTTTTTTCCCCCCTCCCTTTTCCCTCCCCCCCCCCTTCCCCCCTCCTCTCAGCACACAGGCACCTTCCTGGTTTTGCTGCAAAGAGTTAACCCGGGTGTGTGCCTGCCTAGAGAGGTTTTATATTGCAATAGCAAAACAGCTACATATCCCACATCTGCTTAGCTTACAACTCCACATCTCCACCCAACAACAAACAAACCCTGTCAAAAAGGCAGGAAAGCTTTCCCAAAAAGTTTTCTCAGATTTGGGCCCTTTGTACAGGGAAAAACTGTTCACAATCTGTATAGTATTTTTAAAGTTACAGCCCCCACAACCCTCATGATTATTGAAAAAAACCCGGGTCCCCTGCTGTCCCCAACTATTGATTTACCTCAACCCCGCTCAATCTGTGTAGAGAGCAGGGGGAAGCAGGCACACACAGGGTTTTAAACCAGGCAGCACGGGCAAAAAGCCCGAGTCCTCCCTCCCCCCCCCCTACACCACAGAAGTATTCTGTGCGGGAGGGGCCTCTGCCTGACCTGTCCTTCAAAGGGGATGACATTCAGACCGACAGCCAGTAAGGAAAAAAGGACCCAAAAGGTCCCGGGGCTAAAAGAAATTTTAGAAGCTGAGGCACCCTATGAACATGCTAGCTCAAAATCAAATAGGAAAATTTGTAATGAACATATATTGCAAAGCTGCTTTTTTTTTAAAGAATTTTTAATTAAAACCCAATCATTTTAGCGAGACAAAACCCCTTTTAAATCTCCATTTGGACTAGGGGCGTAAAGTAAGTCGGGAACGATTTAAAATTTGGGGACCGCGTGGTATTTTCCATGAGCACCCACACTTAAGGTGTGCATAACCATTTTTGTACTATACTAGCCTCCCAAATTGAAATGCAATTTTGCTAAAAAATCGTTTCTAAAAAGAAAAAAATTTGGCCCTCTCCCCATGGCACGGGGATTCAGCCGGTTTTTTTGTTTTGGAAAACCCTTTTTAAACTTTCTGTCAACCTTTAACAGGACCTTTAAAGGGGGAAAAAAAATGCAGCAGTCCCCACTCGTGGGGTTTTTCCCCCGACTTTTTTCTTTCACCCCGGCGTAAAGAAAAAAAAAAGAATTGTTTGTTCTTCCCCCCGGGTTTTTTGGGGAGAACATGAACATGTTTGGGCAAACGGGGAGGGGTTAATCCACAAACCACAAGAAAAAGCCATTCCCCGCTTGCTAGAAACAGAGCAAATTTCTTTGGGAGGGGTTTTTTGAAACCGGGATTTTTTTCCAAATTTTTGTGTAAACCCCTAAAGTAGTGATAGGGGTTTAAATTTTTTCAAAGCAGATCCATCCGGGAAATTTTTGGGGCTGAAACCTCCCAAAATTTCACAATGACGAAAATCTGCCCCCTAAATTTAGCATCAAATCCCCTTTAACAAATGAAAACCAGCATATAAAATGCAATTTAACCTTCCTGGGCCAATAGTTTAGGTTTTTTTTTTTTATTATTATTCTGCCTTTAACAAATGCCACGGTTCTCACGCAAGTGTTTTTTCTGACAGGCATCTTTTGGAGGTCGTTTTTGTGTTCTCAATTTCTCAGGCATTATTTTTGGGGTTTTTTTTTGTTTCCTATAGAAAAGTCCATGCAAAACAAAAGCATGCTATATTAAAAATGGGGAAAAAAAAGAATTCTGCAAAAAAAAGCAAGAAAAAAAGCTCTGATTGTACTGTGTTTCATAACTCCTTACAGTGTGTAAAGCCACCCCTAGGCTAAGTTCACATGGTGTCAGGATGGTGGGGCTGCAACAGTAACACGCCATTCAAACCGGGTCACTTGAATAGTAAGGCTATGTCTACGCAGCACAGAATAACGTCCGTTTTACCAGTGTTTTTCGTTTTCTAAAAACACTGACAAAACTACTGAAAAGAGGTCCCATAGAGTTCTACAGAAAAAATGTCTTCTTGTCTTTTTTCTGCTCGTTTTTGCTGCTGGTCGTTTTTTTGAAACATGTTGCAAAAAACAACTGAGCAGGGCAGAAAATTTACTACTGGCGTCTATGTAAAACGACAGATGTTTTTTGGTGCTTTTTTTTTTTGCAGGAAAACAAAGCAAATCTATCGTTGTGCATCTCTGGAAAAAAAAAAAAAAGAAGAAACACCACAAATTGCACAAAAAACGCTGTAAAATGCACCAAAAAAAGGTAGTTTTTTTCAACTGCTTTTGACAAGCAGTGGACAAAAAAAATCAGTTTTATGAACATTTTTAGGATTTGATTTTTTGGGTCATTTTTTGTCCAAAGCTGCGTAGACCTAACCTAAGGGCGCGACCCCGCGGCACAGGACAAATACCGGCCGGTTTGCCGGCTGGTATTTGTCCTGTTTTGCGCCCATCCCCACCCCAAGGGGGGGGGGAACGGCCTCCCAAAACCCCCCATTTACAGCACAGATTCCGTCCGAAAACCGAGGAGGAACTTTCTCAATGTTTTTTTGAGCGGACCCGGGCGGCAAAACCGCCCCACGGAAAACCCGTGTGCAGTGGGGACTGCTGCACGGGTTTTCCATAGAGCACCCAATTGTGCTATTTTCGGCCGGTTTTTCAGGCGGTCTGAAAACCCGCAAACCGGCTGAAAAACCGACCGAAAACCCTTGCCGTGGGGACATGCCCTAAGCGTGACGTCATCGACATGGAGCAGTGGGACTGGAACAGAGTCGGTTGGGAAAAGGAGTTTTCTTTTTGTTTTATATTTCGGCAACTCCCTGTCCCTCTAATTCTGTATATTTTGTTTAACCAGACAACCCCTCTAAATTCAACAATTTAAGATATTAAAACATGACTTGCACATATCTCCCATACATCAATAAAAGTGAAGGTTGCCAGCAAAGAGATTAGGAAACATATACAGACCAATGAGGGCCTAATGCATTTCCTGGAGAATCACACAAATGGGGGCTTAGTGATATCTATTTACACAGAACCTCAAATCAAAGGGTGAAATATGCAATTGTATTCAATCAAGACAGGAGGTCTGTCTTCTTAAACTCGGGAAAGGAAACATCTTACTGCTCAGACGTTCCATATGTGAGCTGTAAATGTCTTCATCAGGCTCCACCCGAGCCCCAAACAAGCGACCAAGATCTAACGGCGATATCAAAGGGAGATACGGAAAAAAGGGGAAAGGTTTGGGGGGAAGCCGGGGAGAACAGCTTTTATTTTAACTCTGTTAATACATTTTATATCTCAAGCAACAAATATTACACATCACAAATAAAACACTTCCTCTGTCTCAAAAAGACAAACAACCTCCATCAAGAACCACTTTTATCACATAAACTGATCAACACGAGGACCAAAGCTGGAACACCAATTCATACACAGTGCTTGCAAGAGTTATCACAAAATAGGATTCACTGAAGCAAATATGACAAATCGTATAACACACTAGTAAATACCCTGCCCCAGGGCGGTGACTGTAGTAGACAATGCAGACACTTAGGGAGACATGTATGAAATTTGGCATTTATATGCCAAATTTCATGCGCATAATAATAGGCTAGAATGCGCCTGATTTATGAACTGCCTCTGCAGCGGGTCATAAATCAGGCACATTCTAGCGCTAGTACAACATTTCTGGCACAGGTAAACCACTTTCAAAGTGGTTTACCTGTTCCTGCTGTAATGCGCCTAGAAATACCATAGCGAAACTATAGTTTCTATAGCTTCGTACGGTTCTAGTGTGCCCCCCCCCCTCTCCCGCACGCATCCCAAAATCAGACGCATTACAAAGTTTAAAAATGTATGAACGGGTCTGAGCCTGATATTGGGCTGAAAAGATGCCAGATATCTGGCGCAGCCCCGTTTATACATGCCACCCCTTAAAGTTGTTGTCCATTACAGTGGGTACTGCCTACATCACACTGTACATTCCTGCTCAATGAGTGGGGCTTTAATGTGGGTGCTGATTAAGGGTATGTTCACACAGCTGACTGAGACACTGAATTTTTAGCATCCAAACCTACTCTTGAAAAGCGCTTCAAAAGCCCCTTTTCAGACAAGGTTTAAACAAGGTTTTGATCAGGTTTTTTCCTCATGGTTTTGGACGAAGTTTCGCAGCGCTGTTTCAGATGAGGTTTTGAACAAGATTTTCCAACACTGTTTTCTTTCTGAAAAACCCATACAAATTAATAGTCTGCAAAAACTGTGCCAAAAAATGGCTTCTAAAAACACGGTAAGGTTTTGGCAGAGATTTGAAGCTTTCCATTGATTCCTATGGGGATTTTCAGCATTGAAAAGAAAAAAAAAAATAGAACTGACGACACTTCTCTTTCAGCGGCCAAAACAGCATCCGAATAAGCACCTAAAAGGCGCATAAAAACCTTGTGTGTGAACTACAGTGCGGTTTTACATAGGAGTCAATGAAAACGAACTGGGGCTGTTTGACGACTTTTTCATCGCTGTTTTAAATGAGGAAATGCTCCGAAAACAGCGTCAAAATAAGCTGTGTGAACTTACCCTAAGAGCGTTTACTCGCCCAAAACGCTCCCAAAATGCCCCCAGTTCATTTCATTGATTCCTATGTAAAACCTCGTTGTAGTTCACACACGACGAGGTTTTTACACGCTTCTTTGGAAGCAATGAAAAAGAAGTGTCATGTCAATTCTTGAAGCGCATTTTAGGCGCGGTTTTCGGCGCAGTTTTTGGCCCGGTTTTGGCGCGTTTTCAGCACGGTTTTCGTCCTGGCTATTCATTTGTATGGCTGAAAACCTCGTCCAAAGCCTGACCCAAAACCTGATCAAAGCCTCGTCAAAAACCTCGTCTGAAGAAGCGTGTTTCAGGCGAGGTTTTGATGTGGTTTTGACGAGGTTTTCGGCGATTAAACGCTCCGAAAACCTCGCCCAAAACCTTGTCCGAAAACGCCGTGTGAACATAACCTTACAGAGGAAGCCCTCCACTTCACTGGTGTGTGGGTGGCACATCGTTCCCCTTTAATCCCCACACCCTGGATTGTGAGTGTGGCCCATAGTGTCCAGTACAGTATAAACAATTAGATGTTAAGTCCCCCTCTATTGGCCCTATATAAATGCCTTAGCCTGTCATGTTCTCATCCAACGAAATGACGTAAGTATTTTGGTTACAAACTGAAACAGAGATACTAAGGCTTATATATATATATACATATATATATATATATATATATATATATATATATATATATATATATATATATATATATTTATATACACATATAATATATATATTTTTATATATACACATATATATATATATATATATATATATATATATATATATATATATATAGATATGGGGCCTTAGTATCTTGTGTTACAGTATATTATTTATATATTATATATGAGCCTAGTAAACTTGTTGTTACAGTATATATATTTTTATATTTTTATATATATATACTGTAACACAAGATACTAAGGCTCATATATATTTATATTATACAATGTATATTTACACTTAACACAAGATACTAAGGCATATATATATAAAATATATATATATATATATATATATATATATATATATATATATATATAAATATATATTGCCTTAGCATCTTGTGTTACAGTGTGTATATTATATAAAATATATATTTATATATATTATATATATATATTTAGCCTTAGTATCTTGTGTTACAGTATATATATATATATATATATATATATATTTTATATATATATATATATATTAAAATTATAAAGATGTTTTGTAGAGTAGAGGTAATTATAAAGGACATGAAACCTTGGAAGTACTGTTAATGGATACTAAGATCCAGAACTCATGCACAATGCTCCTTATACATATTAAACATAGTCAGTGTGAACTATGTGCATAGAGTATAAACACTGCAATCATCTGAAAATTACTTGGTCAATACCAGATTATAGTTTATGTGCACACACACCTGGAAGAAATCTTCGACTATATCATGTATAGAAACAGTGCTGCACCACAGACGTCAGACATATGAAAACTGCAAGGTGGCTCCTTACCTCGTTTCGGTCGCGGAAAGCTTTCGTGTAGGTGAAAAACAACTTTCTCCACAAAGTGCTGAATGTTACTGTGCTCAGGTCCTCTGACAAATACCATCCAATCGTGGGTGAATCCCTCAAGTGTTGGTTTCTTCCTAACCTGGGCTCGATGACCCAGTTCTAGCTTTACTTGTACAGCACACTGCAAAGCACACAACAAAGACACAGCAAATCAATAGACTAATATTCAGAAGAGAGACACAGCAGGTTAATAGGCAAATACTCAGAAATGGAATAGGATTATGGCTTGTGTGTTCTTTGTCTTCTTTGACATCATACTGAAACCTCCCCAAAAACTCATCTCTTTGAGAAGACCACCCTTTATTTAAACCAGATTTCTTCTGATCGAACAAATCAACCTACTATCCATATTGAGCTACCAGACTACAGCTTGTAAAGACCAGCATGCAATGTCAATCAGCTGCCTCTAGGGCAAGTAAGATATTGGCGTGTATTAAAAGAGGCCTGGACTCGGGGGACAAGGATGTAATTCTACTGCTGTATAAAGCATTGGTGCAACCTCCCTTAGAATATGCTGTTCACTTCTGGGCCCCAGTTTATAGAAGAGATGTAATGGAGCTAGAGAGAGTGCAAAGACGAGCAACCAAACTTATAAGGAGAATGGAGCATCTTAGTTATGAGGAGAGGTCAGTAGAATTGAACTTATTTAGTCTTGAGAAGAGACGGCTTTGGGGGATATGATTAATTTATATAAATATATAAATGGTCCTACAAAAAGTATGGGGAAAAATTATTTCAAGTGAAGCTCCCTCAAAAGACAAAGGGACATTCCCTTCCACTAGAGAAAAAAGGATTCAATCTCCAGAGGAGAGGAGCGTTCTTCACTGTAAGAACTGTAAATCTGTGGAATAGCCGCCTGAGGAGCTGGTCACAGCAGGAGCTGTTGAGAGTTTCAAGAAAGGTTTAGATACCTACCTGGAACTAAATAATATTAATGCGTACGTAGCTATGTAAAATTCTGGCTGGTGGCGGCTCTGGGGTCAGAGATGGGGTCTCCCCTGGAGCAGATTGGTTCTTGCCTTGTGGGTTTCAGGGCATTCACGAGTGGTGAGGCTGGGCATAATGTCCTTGTCTCTCTTCCTCACCCACATTTTCCCCACCCTTGGTTGAACTTGATGGACACGTGTCTTCTTTCAACCGTACTAACTATGTAACTATTTGTCAGACTGGAGTGCCTGGAGCCCACCAGTGGAGTTGCTTCTTGGAGCCCACCCTACAACTACTGTACATGACTCCTGCACTCTGTCTCTTATTTTATGTCTTTCTCCCTAAAAAGCGGCACGAGGCAAGCCATGCCCATGGGTCAACTTTGGGTTTCCCTAGTTCCCCTGTGGGCCAACCCAAGTCTGGAAAAGGCCATTTATCACTGCACTATATGGCCAAACCCATACTATAGCACAGAAGTGTCACTTATCAACCATTACCAAGATCATTTATTGTAAGGGATGTAGAGACTGTTTTACACCAGTGTTAGGTCTGTATGTTTATAGCAGATTTAAGAATTTTGTTCTTTAGTAGAGGGAGATATTCTCTCTGGACTATCACTGCTCAATGAAGACCTGACCTAATGTAATGCTCTCACCTGCCTGTTGCTATCGTGCTACTAGCATGACCAGGCTGAAGGGCCACCATAAAAATTCCTTTTTTAGCAGACAATCTGCATAGTTGGTTAATCAGCCAATTCGAAGAGCGACTTAGCAGACCCATCAGTCTTCTTGGCTGGTTACTTAAAGGGGTTTTATCATGATGTAAAATCCCCAGTGACGGACGCTCGCAGCGAGCTGACCATGCATGTGAATGAGGAGAGCGGCACTTGTGTCCATCCTCTCCACTCACTTTTATTGGAGCTTGTGAACATAAGCAAGTGCGCACACACTTAGCTATATTCAGAAGCTCCAATAGAAATGAATGATAGGGACGGCCGCCATTGTCACTCTCCTCATTAACATGCATGGCCGGCTGCCTGCAAGTGCTGGTAATTTTAATTCTTGGTAAAACCCCTTTAAACTTGCTCTTTTCTTTTTCCCCATCTGTCACATATCATGCCTGTGTTGCAATCTGGCGTGCCGTTTCATTTGGTTTCTATGTCAAGCCTTGCTTGTTTGACTAATGACTACTCTTCGCTTCCCAATTCTTAGTATAACTCTCCCAATTATAATCATGCTTTCCCCATTTTTGATTTAGTTCTAGCTCAGACCAATTTACAGACATCCCAATTTTAGACCATGAACTGATTTTAACCACTTCTTGCCTGTTAGCGTCAACCAGTTGGCAACTACACTATGGATGCAATGGTGAAATCCAGATCCCTGTACAGAGGTTGAAGGGTGAAAACCTGCGATCCCTTGGACTGATCCGTAAACTGAGCCAAGTCCTACTCTGGAGACACATTTGCTGGGCAGTGCACACTTAAATCGTAATAATAGGTTAACTAAGGGCATGCAAATATCAAAGCAATGTCAGACACAACACAGTAAAGCGCATAAGTCAGTGAATACTACAGAATATCTATAAGAATATCAACTGAATGGATTTGAATAACTAACCAAGTAATAAACTTATATTCAACCACACAACAGAACAACAGGATAGAGTGTAGGACAGATAAACCACAAATTTTACCAAAAAATATTTGTGATCCCTCTAAAATTTTATTTTTGCCACTTTGCAAAATCCCTTTCTGAGGCCAGCTCCTAGCTCGCCACAAGCCGGCCTTAGATAATGGGGAGAAAGCTGTGCTTGTGAAGCTCTTCCCCATTCATGGCTATGAAAATTCAGAATATATCTGCATACACTCACTTGGATAAATTCAGAACTCCAACAGAAATGAACTGGGAGAACTGAAAGGGAAGATCTCTCCTTAGGGAGAGCGCCTATATAGGCGTGTGGAGATTCGAAATTGCCTTTTGCACTCAACAAAGCATCTGCATATCATAAGGCATTCTGGGAAAGGAACTGAGAAGCTCATGCGCCCTCTGTTGGATGTAACAAATCCTCAATTTGCTTTTGACCCAATGGGTCTTTGGAAAGCAAAAGGGATATTTAGCCAAGCCAGCATCTCTCATCTGTATACAGCCGTTTTGGGGTGTTTGCCCCTCGTCAGTACAGAGCAGAGCGATGCTGGCTTGGCTGAGTGGGAGAACTGAGCAAGTGTGGCCATCTCTCTTTTCTCTGCAGTTGGCATGTAACAAGCAAGGAGCCAGCTTCAGCAAAACCCCTTTCACAAGCTTTACATTTCATTGAAGTTGGGATAGCTTACAAAACAAAAGACGAAAATCTCTATAATAATCCGAAAAATATTCTTATATTTCAAACATGTCAAATAGGACATGTTTTGCGAGTGTGAGCTCATCTGTGTCACAACCTTAGAAATTTTAATGATCCAAGTCCTTACGCACTATTTATGAGTTTACCGAGGAAGAAGAATACACCCATCTCTACACATCTACCAAACCAAATAAAGTTTTATATCCATAGAGCACAAAAAAAACAGGGCTGTGGCATCGTTAAGCCAAAGCTTCGAATCCTCAATTTCACTGAAAACGACTCCGACTCCACAGCCCTGACAAAACCACCAGAGATCTGAGACTATAGTAATAAATACAAGCTGCAGAAGACAAACGTTACAAAATTCTTAATTAAAACCAATCACAAATATGTCTTTCACAAAAGACACATGATGCAATAAAAAACAAATGTATTCAAAAGGTGCATAGAGCCATCTGGCTGCCTTCAAACATTCAGCTTTTTAGATACGGTTTTTAAAGCCAAAACCAAGAATGGATTTGTAACAAAAAGTCTGAGTCTTTCCTTTAAGGGGTTGTCCACTAAAAGAAATACTTGACATCAGAGTCGGCAAAAAAGAAAAAAACATGATATTTACCTACCTGTCCCCCGCCAATGCCGATCTGGCGCTCCACTACTCTTCACGTTCGAGCGCTCGTCCTGACACCTTGGAAAGGCTCACGCTCCATTGTAAATTAAGGGTGCGCAGCCTCTCCAGTGTTGGAATGAAAACCCAGAAATGAATAGGAACAGATTGCCAGAAGCTCTGGAGCAGCAGGTGGGTATTTTGCCCAACCTGACCCCAATATTATCAAAATATTCTTTTTTTTTTTTTTGGACAACCCCTCTAATTACCATCTATTTCTGGTTTTGGCTTCAAAAAAAGCTGAACCTTTGCATGCAGCCTTATTGGTGCCAGATATATAATGGTCCCTTTATTAATATTCATTTTAAGAAATGTTACCAAATAGAAATTTTTATCAATGATCTGTACTTGTAAAAACTGAAGAGATAACATTGCAGGCAAAACTAAATAGGGTGCTTTCACACAGTGCGGTTTTGGTGCATTTTTGGTGCGTTTTTTTGGATGCGTTTTTTTTGTGCAACAATGTATATCATTAATTGCTGTACCTTCCTGCACAAAAAACGCATCCAAAAAACCACACCAAAACCGCACCGTGTGAAAGCACCCTAAGGGTTTGTTCACACGGCTTATTTTTTAAGTGTAATTGCACATGCATTTCACCACATATTGTGCTTTATATACGGCGAAATGCGCCCAGCAGTGACAGTAATTCATAGCTCTCATAGAGAGCTATGAATTACCGTCGTCTCCCCCGGCGTACAATACGATCGTATCGTACGCCCGGGGACAGAAGTGACATGTGAATTGTTTGTGGCGCTTACGCGCCGCTGACAATGCATGTCAATGGGCCAACCGGGTGACAGCCCCCCCCACCGGTGCTTTAGGAGTACCCGACGATCAGTGCGTGCTTCCAAACCACCCTGCGTATTAGGGCGCGTACTGTACGCACGCCAATAAGCCGTGTTAACAGACCCTAAGGCCCTGTTCACACGGCTCAAAATGGGCCGTATTTCGGTCAGTAATTACGCGCCGAAGTGCGCCAATTACGGGCCAAAAACGGCCCATTCATTACGGTAATTCACAGTTCTCATAGAGAACTATGGATTACGTCTCCTCTCCCCGCCCGGCGAAGCCGCCGGGTGGGGAGATAATTGATATGTCACTTTCTAGCGGCGTATACGCCGCTAGAAAGACAGGTCTTTACTGTTAGGCTATGTCTCCACTGTACACAAAAACGTCAGTATTTTCAGCACTTTTCTTTTTATAACAGCTCCCATAGACTTCTATAGTAAAAACGTCCTGTTGTATCCGCAGAAGGTCTTTTTTTCTGCTCGTTTTTTGAAACATGTTGCAAAAAAACGCCAGAAAATGTACTATTAGAGTCTATGTAAAGTGGCAGAGTTTTTTTGCACTTTGTTTTGCAGAAAATACACAGCAAATCTAATGCTGTGCATGTCTGCAAAAAAAAAAAAACACACACCAAAAAAAGCGCAAAAAACTCCACATGCAAAGCAGGCCAAAAAAACTAACGTTTTTTTCAGCAGCTTTTGACAGGCAGTGGACAAAAAGCTCCATTTTATGAAAGTTTTCTAGGATTTGGTTTTCAGGTCGTTTTTTGTCCACTGCCGCGCAGACATAGCCTTAGACACTTTTGATAAATGAAAATAAAAAAATTGTATATTCAGCAGCAATAGACCTATAGGCTCTGTTCACACGGCTTAATTGCAGGGCGTAATTACGCCCCGCAATTACGCCGTGTGGACGGGTGCGGGGCGGGAGCGGGGGGCCGGCACCTCGCAGGCCCATAGACTATCATTACTAGCGGCGCGTATACGCCGCTAGTAAATGACATGTCACTTCTCTCCCTGCTCAGCGTATTGTGCGAGTGGGGAGAGGAGACGTAATCCATAGTTCTCTATGAGAACTGTGGATTACAGTAATGACTGGGACGTATTCCAGCCCGTAATTCAACTCAGCTTTCACTTTGTAAACGGTGCTGGAAAAACGTAAGCTGAGCTCTGATTGTCTGCTATGGAGAGCAAAGACCGTTCTGATAAATAGGGCCCACTGTACTGTTTGCCTAGTTCAGAATTCTTTGAATCCTTGCATCAGGTATGTCCTCAGCAACCCCTTCACTAGGTATAAACGCAGCACAAGTTTTGTCTAGGGAATAACTTGGGCCCTGTTCACATCACATTGAGGGTCTCATCAGGCTCCTTCTGTGAGCCAAGCCAAGAAATATGAGCCAAAGACCTTACCAAACATCAATGAAAAGCTACAGAAAATAAGATTCGTGAGAAGCCAGGAGAATAGGTTCCTGGTCCTTGTCTTGATTTCCTGAAAATAAGGCCTCCCCTGAAAATAAGACCTAGCAGCAGCTATTGCTACAGCTCCCCCCCACGCCATCTATTAGCGTTAGCAGATCATTTAAATAGGTCTTAGCTTGTATGGGAGGATATCCGGACAAGAGGTGCTCATTTAAGGAAAGTGCTCTTGCTAGACATGATGGATTGGGGCCAATGATTCTAAAAGAAATGTCACTAGAAATTCACCATGAATTGAAATTCAGGGTTTGGAGAGTTATGATGATGTTCCTGAAGGTAATGACTGTCTACCGGGATCGGTAAACGTACCATAGATTGTTATACATGGAAATCATAAGTCATAAGAAATTTGTGATGGAATTCAGAGTTTAGCTGGTTATTCTAATGTTTGTGATAACAGGACTACAGTATATTAAAGAGGTTATGCCACGATGTAATGTTGACGTGGGATCCTCCAAAATGGCTATTTAATCACTTTTATAATATATGTGATTACATAAAATGCAGCCTGAGAGAGCTACAGGCTGCCTTACCTGCCCTTAGTTACTTCAAAGCTTCTATTAGATATGACCTGACAAGAGCTGCTGGCCAGGCTTGCGCAGAGAACACTTCTTATCTGATGAAAGGGAGCTGAAGAAGCTTTCAAGGCACGGGGTAGAAATATGTTGTCTTTTGTATACAGAATCCACTAGTTGTACTGTAGTTTGATTATTTGAGTGAACATTGCACACGATCCCTTATGCACGGCTCTGTGCTCTGGCTAGGTCTCTCGCTCTCTCAGATCAGCGTGGCTTGTTTACATTTGCTTCTTAGCAGATAAGGCACATCCTGGCAAAACCCCTTTAATAAATGTTGATTTTTTTTGTTCAACAATAAATGTGAATTCTTGTTCATGGAGAAATAAGACATCCCCTGAAAATAAGACCTAGCATGTCTTCAGGAACAAAAACCAATATAAGACACTGTCTTATTTTCAGGGAAACAGGGTATATTTATATCCCACACAAGAGATATTACACTTTACAAGTAACAAACACTTCCCTGCCGCTAAGAAAACAACTATGGGCCTTATGTATGAACACTGTCTAGCAGTGAGACTGTCTTTATTGCCCATAGCAACCAATCAGAGCTCATAGCAACCAGTCCGAGCTCAGCTTTCATTTTTATAGAGCACTATATGAAATGAAAGTGAAGCTGACTGGTTGCTATGAGCTCTGACTGGTTGCTATGGGCAACAAAGACAGTCTTACTCCTAGACAGTTTTCATACATAAGGCCCTACATCTCCATAAACAACCACTTCTATCACATAAACGCATCAGCGCATGAGGAATAAAGCTGACAAACCAATTTAGTAAGCATTTCTGCAAGGTGCTTGCAAGATTTATCACATAATAGGATCCAAGAATGAAAATATGACAACTCCTCTAACACATGTTCTGCAGAAGAAACACAAGAAGGAGAAATTGTCAATACAGAAGGCACATAAAAAACCCCTTCTACATATTACATAGTCAATGTAAAGTATTAACAGGGTATGAAAATGTATACAGCAACATAGTCTCAGGCTTTAATAGACCAAACATTGTCTAATTGAGACGACGTCTGCTCTATATTATACTGGTTTGTGAAAGGCATAATAGACTACCAGGCTATTCCTTTCCACACACACAACGTATACGAGTGTAAAGGAGACCACACGTAGTCACAAGTGGACTATATTCGGTACCATTTGGTATACACAAATGCCTTTTTGAGGGTATTCAGATATATACCGGCTGCAGAGACCCATAAATACCGTGTTTCCCTGAAAGTAAGACAGCGTCATACATTCTTTTTACCCCCAAAAGTCCCACTATGTCTTACTTTCGGGGTATGTCTTATATTGGCAGGTATATGTCCCCCATAAGCAGATTATAGGCAGGTATATGGCAGACTGTAGGCAGCTATAGGGCAGGCTGTAGGCAGGTATAGGGCAGGTGTAGGGCAGGTATAGGGCAGGTGTAGGGCAGGTATAGGGCAGCTGTAGGCCAGGTATAGGCAGCTGTAGGCCGGTATAGGGCAGCTGTAGGCCAGGTATAGGGCAGCTGTAGGCCAGGTATAGGGCAGCTGTAGGCCAGGAAGAGGGCAGCTGTAGGCCAGGTATAGGGCAGCTGTAGGCCAGGTATAGGGCAGCTGTAGGCCAGGTATAGGGCAGCTGTAGGCAGGTATAGGGCAGCTGTAGGCAGGTATGGGGCAGTGTAGGCCAGGTATAGGGCGCTGTAGGCCAGGTATAGGGCAGCTGTAGGCCAGGTATAGGGCAGCTGTAGGCCAGGTATAGGGCAGCGGGGTAGCCGGGTATAGGGCAGCTGTAGGCGGGTTTATAGGGCAGCTGTAGGCAGGTATGGGGCAGTGTAGGCGGGGTATGGGGCAGCTGTAGGCAGGTATAGGGCAGCTGTAGGCCGGTATAGGGCAGCTGTAGGCCGGTATAGGGCAGCTGTAGGCAGGTATAGGGCAGCTGTAGGCAGGTATAGGGCAGCTGTAGGCAGGTATAGGGCAGGTATAGGCAGGCTGTAGGCAATAATATCAAAAAAAAAAAAAAACAATCAATCACTTACCTGGATCCCCGTCCCTCGTCTCCCCGCTCTCCGCTCTGCTCTATCTTCTTGCCGGCACAGGCGGGTGACATCATCAGGCCGCGCACGCAGCGTGATGACACACGCTGCCTGTGCCGGAAACTCCGGACAGCCACTAGTCTGCGGTCGCCCGGAGGCCACTGCGGAGCATGGAGCGCTCGCTCTGTGCCCCGCAGTGGTATCCCTTCACCTATATGTGCTCCGGAGGAGTCGCATATATGTGAAGGAATCGCGCACAGTGTCCGGGCCAGCGCGGCGCCCGGACACTGTGCGCTGTACTCGGCATTCAGCTATATGCGCTCCCTGAGGAGCCGCATACAGCTGAAGCGTCCCTGTCGGCGCCCGGGCCATCGCAGCGCCCGAGCGCAGACAATGAACAGTTTACTACATCTTACTCTCGGGGTACGTCTTACAATTAGTCGACCTCCCTATACTCCCCGCTACGTCTTACTATCGGAGGTGTCTTACTATCGGGGAAACACGGTATAAGTACATGACTTTAGTGATTGTTTTTGTCATTTTCACTTAAAGGGTTTCTCCATTTTGGACAACCCCTTCTTGCTACTAGGATCCTTTGATACTAAGTTGATCAAAAAGTATTCCTTCACCGAGTCCCCCAGCAATAAGCAGTAATTTGTTGGAAAATCTGGCAATAAGGGCCACATGTCTAAAAAAACTGTCTAGGTCTAAAACTCGCTTTGTTGCCCATAGCAACCAATCAGAGCTCCCCTCTCATTTCTTAGAGTGCTCTGAAAAATGAGAGGGTCCTTTCTGTTCAGGATCCTCATCTCTTGGCCAGAATGAGAAGTCATTACAAGGAGAGTTTCAGGACCTGCCTGGCATTGCACAGATAGCCCATTGATTTTAAAAGGATAGAGCAGAGCGATACTGGCTTGGCTGGGTGGGAGGCAATAAGTGGCTGAGAAAGGGGAACATCTCTCCTTGAGGAGAGCACCTTAAAACTCTACACACCTTAACAGGTGCTCTCCTCAAGGAGAGATGTTCCCCGTTCTCAGCCACTTATTGCCTCCCACCCAGCCAAGCCATTTTCGCTCTGCTCTACACTTTATGAGGGCAAAACCCCAAAACGGGTGTATGTAGATGAGTGATACTGGCTTGGCTAATACTCCTTTTGCTTCTTAAAATTCGGTGAATAGAAGCAAATTGAGGATTTGTTACATCCAATAGAGGACACGAGCTTCCCAAAAAAAGGCAATCTCAAAACTCAACACACCTTAAGGCCATATTCACACGGCTTATTTGGGCGCGGATTGGAGCCATACTGCGCGCCGGATTTGCGCTGCAGTACGGCTCCAATCCGTCCCTGTCATTACGGTAATCCACAGTTCTCATAGGAGAATATGGATTCCGTCGTCCTCCCCCGCTTGGCGAATCCGCCGCGGGGGGAGGGAAAATGACCTGCACATTATCCAGGCGCAATACGCGCGTGGATTTAAAGAAAGTCTATGGGGCCGGCGGGCAGCGCCCCCACCCCGCCCCTTATTCAAGCCGTAATTGCGAGCGAAATCCGGCTCGCAATTACGGCTTGAATAAGCCGTGTGAACCGGGCCTAACAGGTGCTCTCCTCAAGGAGACGTTCCCCTTTGGGTAACAAAGAGAGTCTTAATGCTAGACAGTTTTCATACATAAGGGCCATGGAGTATATCAAGCAAATAAGACTAGGCTAATTTTTTTTCCCCTAAATGGTGGCCCGGCTATTTTCCCAAATTTATTTTTTAAACCCAAACTTAACCCTTTTAAATTTCCCCAAGGGGTCTCTTTTTGGTGTTTTCCATTAAAACCTCGTGTAGGTAAAGGGAAATATGGACCCTTTAAAGAATGCATTTCTAAGCCCGCAACAAAAATTTTTCGTACCCAAACACATTTTTCTAAAATGCTTTATTGTTTTTTTTCACGAATTGTGAGTAAAATTTAAAGCACAAAATAAAAGGAAAAGTAAATTTTTTAAATGAATTACCCGGCCATTTCTTTTAAAATTGGAGGGGCTGGTTTTTTTCATTGGGTTTTTGTTCCCTGGATATACCCCTGTGGGGTTCATCGGGCTAAAACCGGGAAATAGAGGGAAGGTCTTTAAAGGCCTTTTTGAAGTTGTAACTAAGAAGGAAAATTTTCCTCTCAGTTTTTCCCCATGATTCACCCCAATGTTCCCCAAAATGCCTCAGTTTTTTCCCTTTTAATGCCCTTAGGGGGCCACAAATTGTTTTTCAAAGGCCTTTTTCCCAACACGGTTTTTTTTTCCAGAACTTTATTTATGGTGGGATTTCCGATCGTAAATACTTTTCCAAAATCAGTTGAAATAGTTCAGGAAATTTAAAATTTATTGTTTTTTAAGGGGAAAACTAGGGGTAGTTTTCAGACGACAAGTATTTCCGGGGGCCGTATTCCCGGGGAAGCGGATTTGCAGCCGAAATACGGCCAGAAAAAAAACAATGTGTTGATAATTTTTTTGGGGGCCGGATTTCGAAAACGGTTTCACCCTTTTTAATGTAATGGGGTTTGGTAAATTCCGTCCCCGAAATACGTGCACTTTTTTGGCAACTGATTTTCAACTGATTTCGGAACGTATTTCGATGGGAAAATTCCGACGAAAAATAGTTCGGGAAATAAGCCTTTGGGTGAACTTTGCCTAAGGAAACATCAAAGCCTCAAGGTCACTTTTGGGTGTCTTCAGAAAAATTTTAATGCTTTAAAGCGTTTTTATCCAAATTTGGGGATCTTTTTTGATTAAACCCCCCAAGTGGCTTTAAGAAATTTGGGTGTTTTCCCCATTTCCCCCAAACACTTCATGGGGTAGGGTCTTTGTTCTTAAGTGAAGTCTTAACAAAACAAAGGGGGCATCACTTAAGACATTGATATGTAACCTGACAAGCACTGGCAACCCCAAAGCAAACAAATCATTAATACCCCATACAAAAAAAAAACCCTTGGTGGAAAAAGCGGGAAGGACCCCCAAAAAGGGGGAAGAAAGGCTCAAACATAACCCTGGGGGTTTGAAGAGACCCGGGGGTAAGCCCCCCTGGTGGGGCCCAATCAGTGTGGGGGCCAAAATTTTGGAAATTTCAACTTGCGGGAGGGGGGAATTTTAAACCGGGAAAAACAGACTCGGTTTTTTGTTTGGATGTCAAAAGGTGATTTTAAAAAAGTAATTGATGTCTAATTTAAAAATTGTTAAAAAATGTTTTCTATTGCTTTAAACACCCCAAATTTTTTTAGGGGAATCCACGAAATTTTGGGCCCCAAGGAAAACCATCCGTGAAATTTTAAACAAATTTCCCCCACTACAAATTGCTGTCAACTCAAAATTATCCCCCAAACCCCTTTTTCTCGGGGTTTTTTTTTGGGGCACCCAAAAGTTTTTGAAAGTTTAATAGGGGAAAATTGGAGTAAGTTTAAAAAATTTATTTCATACGCCCCAACCCTTTGTTTTTAGGGTTATTTTGTTTTTTTAAAAAAAAGGAAAAAATTAATATGATGTTGACATTTTTGGGGAGAAAAAGCATTTAAAAAAAAAAAAAGTATCGTTTCACAATGTGTGATTTTTCCCGCATCCTAAACCCCCTTTTTTTAAAAAGGGTTTAAAAATTTGAGTGAAAAAAAAATAACTGAACAGGGGAGAGGAGGGAGCAGGGGGGAAAAGAGAGAGGGGAACAGAAAAGAAAAAAAAAGCAAGAAAGAAAGAAAGAAGAGAAAAAAAGGGAAAGGAAAGGGGGAAAGAAAAAAAAAGAAAAAGAGAAAAAGGGGAAAGAGAAAGGAAAAAGAAAAGAAAGAGAAAAAAAGAGAGAAAGAGAAAAAGAAAGAGTAAGAAAAAGAGAGAAAGAAACAAAGAGAATGAAAGAAAGAGTAAACTACAATTGTAGTGTGTTTGTAAACTACAGTCTGAAAAAGTGACGGGAAAAGTTCTAGGCTCTGCCCACTTTCCTTTTGGCAAAGGGCCGGCTGGTATGAGTGGGCATCCTCCCCTCCCCTCACTGTAACGAGTAGTATAATTGGCTGTGTTATTCTATGCAGAAGGATTCAGTAAGAAATCATATATTGCCTTTTTTTTACAGACTCCATTATGATCTGTCTTTTCCCTCCTATTAACTTATTGTGGGTCTCCCTTGTTTTTGCGGGGTTTTTATACTAGGCAGTCAGGATTGTGCAGTATGTAAGACCCATTATGTGTTACCATCTACACATTACAAATGTAAATGATCTGTTTTCCCTCTATTGACTCATTATTATGTGCCTAGAATTTTTTTTGTGATTCACTAAATATAATAATTTTGAAAACTGTGCAATTTTGACTATCCCAAAAACCCATACTGAAAACTCCCAAATTAGAAAAATGGATTCAAAATATACAAATGTCCACGTTAATACTCTATAAAACGTAACCTTTATTAATCAAAAAATAAGAGAATGCTTGAACAAAGAACAGAACGAATGAAAAAGCCTGAGAATAAGGGTGACCCTACATCGTCACCATAGCGGAGGAAAACCGCCCCGTTAGGATGACCCCGCAAAGCTATCACCAAGCTGACCCTATCCTATCCAATTAGATAGTAAAAGGGATAGATAGAAAAAGTGCAGTGTAGAAAGATACAAAATACCCAATATATACTATACTTAGAAAAATGACCAGAAGTAAATATCCAAAAAGTAGATACTATTAATAGAAGTTAATATATCACGGCAAAAAATCCCCAATTCACAAAAACATAAGTCAATACTGAGAAAAACAAATTCTTCCCACGTTCCTCTGTTACCATCTGACTTCCATTGAATATTGATAGAATAATTTCACATACTATCAACTATCAATAATCAGTGGAAGTCGGACGCTAACAAAGGAACACAAAGAATCTGTTTTTATCCTCCTACTGACTTTAGCATGTTTTTGTGATATACTAGGTGGTCGGAATTGCACAGTTTGCTAAAATTATTTTATCTACTAAGTCACAAAAGCATGTTTGACACATAGTAAGTCAATATGGAGAACAAACAGATCATTCACATTTGTGCTCCCCTGTTACCATCTGACTTTCATTGCTTATTAATAGAATTGTGCAATATGGGAAACTATCCTATCAATAGAAGTCGGATGGTAACAATGTAAGGGTGCTTTCACACCAGGGCTGTGGAGTCTGTGCCTATTTTGCAGGAGTCGGAGTCATCATAAAATGGACCAACTCCGACTCCCAGAATATATAATAAGTTGGTCCAGTTAGTTCGATGCAGTGCAAAGAGCAAGAGGATTTGGGTCCGGTCAGTGCTACGGCTCCCATATCTTCAGCCTCATCACATGAGGAGTGTAATTGATGACATGGAGCAGGCAAAGCGCTGCCCCGGGGAAAGATTCCGCCCAGGGGCAAACGGATTTAGCAAAATTTTTCACCTGCTTTCAAAGAAGTAGAAGAGTTCAACCATTCATCAAAACTGACTTTTGGCTGAGGAAATTTCCCCTTTATACCCCCGACATTGTTAGAGATGTTGCCCCTGTGTCACCGCTTTCCCCCAACCTAAGTTTATTTGTAGAGAGGCCATTCTCTAGCCGGGAAATAATGAGATCAGATGTGAGGTCATGTATGCAGGATCTGATGGAGGCAATACTATTTCTCAGAACAAATTAGAGACTCCAAATGTTCCTGCAGGTTTTGCATATTAAATTTTTTGTGTCTAAAGTCATATCCAATAATATATATTTACACTGACAAGCAAAATGGTAACGTAATGTTTTGAACTTGTGACTTTCAGGCTCCATATCTCTCCATCCATTACAACTTTTTACATTAGGCTACTGTAATTTTATATACAGTCGTCTTACCTATCTTATACATAAATTTGACTTCCAAGTATTTAGCATCTGCTTAGTTTTGCAGATTCTTTCCTTTAACTGCATTGTTACTGTTTTGCTCCTAAAAATCAAAATGTAAATTTGTATTATTATGTTAGTATTTGGGAAATCCACCTTTGGTTTTCAATACTGCCTGAATCCTTTTGGGCTCTGAATCAGATTCAAGCACATCTTGACCAAAATCTGATTCCAGGTCTTTCTACACATTCCCAATGTTGGTGTGACTGGACTTGGATACAAATACAGTTTTTCTTCAACTCTACCCACAAGGGTTTTCAAAAGATCAAACTTTGTTACCCTTTTTGCTTGTTTAGTGTCTGTTCTACCTAAATAGCTTGATTATTGTATCATAAGGGGGATAAACAGCCTGATGTACCATTTTACTATAGTAAGGTTATCACTTAAAAAATGCGCCTTTTATGAGGGAGTCAGGAGTCGGAGGTTTGGGAAATTGAGGAGTCGGAGTCGGGGCTTGCCGACTCCACAGCCCTGTTTCACACAGTGAGTTTTGATGCGTTTTTTGTGCAGTAATGTACAGCATTAATCGCAGTGCCTTACTGCCAGGGCTGTGGAGTCGGCAAGCCAAAGCCCCGACTCCGACTCCTCAATTTACCAATCCTCCGACTCCTGACTCCCTCATACAGGGCATGTTTTAAGTGGTAACTTTACTGTAGTAAAATGGTAACATCAGGCTGTTTATTTACCTTATGATACAATAATCAATCTATTTATATAGAAGAGACACTGACAAACAAAAGTTTAAAAATGTTTTGATATTTTGAACACTTGTTGGTAGAGTTGAAGAAAAATCTGTATTTGTATCCAAGTTCAGTCTGCACCAACATTGGGAATGTGTAGAAGAGACCAGGGATCAGATTTTGGTTAAGGCATGTTTGAATCTGATTCAGAGCCCACAAGGATTCAGGCAGCGCTGAAAACCAAGGATGGATTTCTCAAATACTAACAAAATAATAAAAATTATCATTTGGATTTTTAGGAGCAAAACAGTAACAATGCAGTTACAGGAAAGAATCTGCAGAACTAAGCAGATGCTAAATACTTGCAAGTCAAATTTATGTATAAGATAGGTAAGATGACTGTATATAAAATTACAATAGCCTCATGTACAAAGTCACAAGTTCAAAACATTGTTACCATTTTGCTTGTCAGTGTACAATATATTTATTGGATATAACTTTAGAACACAAAAAAATTGTAAATATGCAAAACAACTGCAGGAACATTTCTGGAGTCTCTGAATTTGTTTCTGAGAATATATTGCCTCCATCAGATCCTGCATACATGACCTTTACATCTGATTCTTTATTTCCAGGCTAGAGAACGGGCCCCTCTTTCACTAACTTGGGGGCAAAGCGGTGACCACAGGGTCAACATCTCTAACAATGTCAGGGTATAAAGGAATTGCCTCGGCCACAGTCAGCTTTGATGAATGGGTTTATCTCTGCTACTTCTTTGAAAACAGGTGAAAATTTTGCTGAAAAACTGTTTGCCCTGGGAGCAGAATCTTTTCCCCTTGGGGCAGCGCTTTGCCTGCTCCATGTCATTCAATTACATCCTCATGTGATGAGGCTGAAGATATAAGAGCAGTAGCACTGGCCGGACCCAATTTCTCTTGCTCTTTGCATTGAACTAACTGGACCAACTTATTATATATTTTGGGAGTCGGTCCCTTTAATGACGACTCCGACTCCTGCAAAATAGCCACCGACCCCGACTCCACAGCCCTGCTTACTGCACAAAAAAACGCACCAAAATGCACTGTGTGAAAGCACCCTAACACAAATGTGAATAATCTGTTTTCTTACCTCCATTCACTTAGGTGTTTATCCTGTTTAGTGCTACATATTATATAATAGTTTCCCATCCTGCATAATTTTATTGATTAGCAATGAAAGTTAAATGGTAACAAGGGAACACAAATGTGAAAGCTGCTTTTCCCCCTATTGGCTATGTTGACATGATTTCTTTTTTGAGGTGAAAAAAGCCCTTTGTTCAAAGGAGAAATGTGCCTTTGAAAGTATGTTTTTTCAGGGGGTTTTATATTTTTTTGAATTTTTAGATTTTTTTTTAAATTTAGTTAAAGAACTGTACTTGATGCTTTTTGGTACATTTACCTTGAAAAAGACACTGCACCCTGATTTTTGTGCAGGGGCGTAACACATCCAAAAAATTGGGGGCCAAAAAACCCACTTGTACTGTGCCCGCTTTTTTTAAACAAACCCTGTTTCCCATTTCTGAAACTTTTTGAAAAACTGTGGAAAAAATTTTAATTTTTCCCATAAATAAGGGAAAAAACCCCACCCAATGACTTTTTAAAGCTTTTTTTGGGGTGTGAAAAATCACATTTGGTTTTTTTTACCCAAAATTTATTTTACGATTGAATAATTTTCTAACCAATTTTTTAGTAACGTTAATGGAAGCTTAAACTAAAACCAAATTTCTGCAGGATAAAAAAGAACGTTTTTTTTTCAAAGCTGGAGAAAGGGGAAATGGAAGAAAAAACATGAAGGCTTTTTTTACTCCTAAATGTTATTTCATTTCTAGCATGAATAGTTTTCAGATGAAAATTCTACCTTTATGCTGCCGATACCCCCCATTTGGGGAAAAACAATTTTATCATCCCCGGGGAAAGATTAACAAAAATGCATGTTTTGGGATTGTATTTCCCAACACTGGGGGGCCGCATTTAAATTTATATTTTAAAAAAAAAGAAAGTCAACAGAAAAAGGGGGAAAACCCCTTATTTTTTATTTTATCATTTAAAATTGTTTAAATTATAAAGAAATGTAAAATTACAAGTTTCACGCTACCGATAGAACATTTAAAATTACAAAAACCGTAAATCAAAAAGTAGCGGGCAAAAAAGCAACGAGGGAAAAAACCCAGCCTTCAGATCGTATACGTTTACCCTTTTTCCCTTTGCTTTCAAAGCCGCAAAATTTTTTTAATTAAAAAAAAAAACGCAAGTCAACCAGCAAAAAAAGAAACCACTAAATTAAAAAGTATAACATAATTTTGAAATTTACGAAAAAATGCCCCAAAAAAGGCTACACATGAGCTCATAGCCCCCATAGGCTACCGGGGCTATGCCGGCCATAGGGAAAACAGGCCAAGCCAGCCATAGGGCAAACCGGGCTCATAGCCACCCATAGGGCAAAACCCGGGGCTCTAGCCGGCCATGGGTCGCAGGCCATGCCACCCATAGGGTAACAGGCTCTAGCCCCATGGGGGCTATACGGGCTCATACCACCATAGGGTTTTACCGGGCCAAGCCCCATAGGGTAACGGCTCATAGCCACCATGGGCTAACAGGTAAACCCGGCCCATGGGGGCTACGAAAGGTCATAGCCGGCCATAGGCTACCAGGTCATACCACTTTCTGCCATGGAAAAGGTGACCAGAGCGGGCTGAGATACGGCTCTTTTTTGCCCCTTTTAACCATTGATTTGGTTGTAATTTGCAGGATGACAACTCTGGCAGCGCGCAGCCCGTTGGCGGGGCAGGGAATGGAAGAAGAATAAGCAGATTTGGAAACGTTTTGGGCCTGAACCACTATCTCATTGAACGAAGGAACCACTCCAAGAAAAAGTGATCAAAGGTGCGGGTAGGATGGTTTCCATCTTACATCAGGGGAAAAGATTAGAGTAAATGTTTCTCAGTATAAACAGCAGGAGGGATTCCCTGTAACTGGGACTAGTCATACTCAGGTGCCCCCATACACCTGAAGCCTGTGCCAGTCCCTATCTCTCCCCATACACCTGAAGCCTGTGCCAGTCCCTATCTCTCCCCATACACCTGAAGCCTGTGCCAGTCCCTATCTCTCCCCATACACCTGAAGCCTGTGCCAGTCCCCATCCCGCCCCCACACACCTGAAGCCTGTGCCATCCCATCCGCCCCCATAAACCGAAGCTTGCAGTCCCCATCCCGCCCCCATACACCTGAAGCCTGTGCCAGTCCCCCTCGCCCCCCACACACCTGAAGCCTGTGCCAGTCCCCCTCCCGCCCCCCCACTCCTGAAGCCTGTGCCAGTCCCCATCCCGCCCCCACACACCTGAAGCCTGTGCCAGTCCCCATCCCGCCCCCACACACCTGAAGCCTGTGCCAGTCCCCATCCCGCCCCCACACACCTGAAGCCTGTGCCAGTCCCCATCCCGCCCCCACACACCTGAAGCCTGTGCCAGTCCCCATCCCGCCCCCATACACCTGAAGCCTGTGCCAGTCCTATCCCCCCCCTACACTAAGCCTGTGCCCGTCCCCCCCCCGCCCCCAACACCTGAAGCCCCGTGCCGTCCCCACCCCTCCCCAACACCTGAAGCCTGTGCCAGTCCCTATCTCTCCCCATACACCTGAAGCCTGTGCCAGTCCCTATCACTCCCCATAAACCAGAAGCCAGTGCCATCCCCCTCCGCCCCCAAAAACACCTGAAGCCTGTGCCAGTCCCTATCTCGCCCCCACACACCTGAAGCCTGTGCCAGTCCCCCACCCCCCCCACCCCCTGAAGCCTGTGCCAGTCCCCATCCCCCCCCCCCCTGAAGCTGTGCCGTCCCCATCCCCCCCCAACACTGACCCGTCCAGTCCCCTCCGCCCCCCCCAACACCTAAACCCGTCCAGTCCCCATCCCCCCCCCCACACCTAAACCGTGCCATCCCCCCCGCCCCAACACACCTGAAGCCTGTGCCCGTCCCCATCCCGCCCCCACACACCTGAAGCCTGTGCCAGTCCCCCACCCGCCCCCACACACCTGAAGCCTGTGCCAGTCCCCAAAGCCCCCAACCCCCGGGAAACCCGTGCCCCTCCCCCCCCCGCCCCCCAAAAACCCGAAGGGGCCCGTGCCTCCCCACCCCCCCCCCAAAAACCCAACCGTCCAGCCCCCTCCCCCCCCCCAAAAACCTAACTTGCCCTCCCCCCCTGCCCCCCCACCCTGAAGGCCGTGCCGCCCACCCCCCCCCAACACCTGAAACCTGTGCCGCCCCCCTTCCCCCCCCCAACACCGGGCCGTGCCAGTCCCCCAACCCCCCCCACCCCCCAAAACCTGGGGCCCGCCCCATCCCCCCCCATACACCCGAAGCCTGTGCCAGTCCTCATCCCGCCCCCAACACACCCCAACCGGCCAGGCCCCCCCCCCCCCCACAACCTGAACCGGCCACCCCATCCCCCCCCACAACCGAAGCCTGTCCAGTCCCCCTCCTCGCCCCCAACCCCTGAACCTGTGCCGTCCCCATCCGCCCCCCACACCCCCCTAAGCCGGCCGCCCCATCCGCCCCCCCACATAACCGTGCCATCCCCAAGCCCCCCCCCCCCTGAAGCCTGCGCCAGTCCCCACCCGCCCCACACACTGAAGCCTGCCGTCCCCATCCCCCCCCACCACCCGGCCTGTGCCTCCCCAACCGCCCCCAACACCCTGTGCCCGTCCCCTCCCCCCCACACACCGAAACTGTGCAGCCCCACCCGCCCCCAAAACCCTGAATGTGAAAAAATTCCCCACCCGCCCCCACAACCTGAGCCCGTGCCAGTCCCCTAGAAACCCAAACCCCGCGTGCAGCTCCCGCGGTGACGTCACGAGTTGCTATGGGCAGCCGCCGGCAGCTTCGCGTGGCCCGGCCGTGCGGGCTGCGGAGGTGACACTGCGGCGGGGGCGGCTGTCAGTGTTTGCCTTTAACCCGTTGCCCGCCGCCTCTACACTGCAGACACGCACCATGCTAGCGGCGCCTCCCGGGCTCGGTAGCTCCGCCGATCCCAACTCTCCGGATGCCGATCCACCTCGTGCAGGTGCTTGACTCCACAATCCAGCGGGGTAATAATCCAGGTGCGATGCGAAGGAGCCAATCAATCCGACCGCGTCGCTCTAGTCCCGCTCCATGATCGCGCCCCGATCCGTCTCGTGAGCGATGATCGCCGGCTCTCAGCTCATGCCCGCAGCGGCGCACAGCATCGCGCCCCTCCTATGGGCTCTGCACGGTTGGATCCTCTCGGCCGAGCCGCTCCATATGCCCAGCTAGCTTCCGATCGGCGCATGCCCCCTCGGATCGCTGGGCAAGTGCAGGAGGCTGGCAGCGATCACAATGCAGCCAGGGCAGTCATCCAGCAGCGGCGGCAGCAGCGGGGCTGTGGATGGCAGGGCTGAGCCGGCTCGCACTAAGGGCTTGTTCCACCCCCTGCACTCACGCTGGCCGTGCCTCTGTGCCTCCTCCTTGAAGTTGTCTGCGGCGGCGGCGGGAGGAGGGCAGCGCGGCTGGAGGGCAGCTTTCCTGTCTGCTTCCCCCTTGTCTCATTACACTCAGCCCGGCAGCGGTGGCTGGCAGAGCCCCCAAGGCGCATGCGCGCTGCCGCGAGACACGGAGAGGGCGACAAGAGGGAGGAGGAGGGTAGAGAAGAAAGAGAAAAGCAGAGAGGAAAAAAAGAGGAGAAAATCCAGAGCGACCCTGAGGGAGCTGGCACAAGGTGCACTGCACAGATGTCTGCCCTGCAGCTGGGAAACTGTGCCATGCAGGGATCTCCAGTCCAATGCAACCACAGCCAGGGGTGCCAATAGGGCAGTACTGCTGTCAGGGGCCCACTGACATGTTAATAAATAGGAACTAGTAATGGGTGGGCCCAATTGATTTGGCTGTATGGGGCCCATGATTTGGTTAATAGATGACTGATGGCAGCCCTGACCACAGTGGATGTCAATGGAGGTGGTTCGCCAATGGCTGGCATCCTCAAACTGCGGCCCTCCAGCTGTTGGGAAACTACAACTCCCATCATGCATGTATATAATCTATAACACTGGGAATGATGGGAGTTGTAGTTTCCCAGCAGCTGGAGGGCCGCAGTTTGAGGATGCCTGCCCAATGTGTACAACCCCGTCCCCCATTACAGATTAGGGGCACTGGATGCAAGTGCAATGCAAACAGTAT
This sequence comes from Phyllomedusa bahiana, assembly GCA_025379985.1. Classification (NCBI taxonomy): domain Eukaryota; kingdom Metazoa; phylum Chordata; class Amphibia; order Anura; family Hylidae; genus Phyllomedusa; species Phyllomedusa bahiana. The sequence continues at coordinate 53,205 of JAODAL010018773.1, forward strand.
TATACATCCAGCATTGCCGCTCCAGGAAGCTTTGAATAGTTGAAATTGTGGTTGCACCAGATCAAAAAAGGTTGCATTCAGCGTTCTTCAGTCCGGCACAACCCCAGCAGATTATACTGTGCAATGTGCCCCATTTCAGCCCAGGTGCAATGCACAGATGTCTGCCCTGCAGCTGGGAAACTGCCATGCAGGGAGCTCCAGTCCAATGCAACCACAGCCAGGGGTGCCAATAGGGCAGTACCGCTGTCAGGGGCCTTAATCAAAAAGGGACCTGTGATATGTTAATAAATATTGTCACATAATCTCCAAAAAATTGGGAATCTCGCAAGAGAACAAAGAGTGACTTTTGATCACTATATTTACTATTTTGCCATAGGCAAACTTAAACTCTATCAGTTCTCTATCTATTAAACACTAAAACGTAACTTTTATCCTTTTAATAAAAGTTACGTTTTAGTGTTTAATAGATAGAGAACTGATAGAGTTTAAGTTTGCCTATGGTAAAATAGTAAATATAATGTTAATAAATAGGAACTAGTAATGGGTGGGAGGCGTCATTGCACCAGATTGAACAATGCTTCATGCAATGCTTTTTGGTCTAGCCTTGCTGGTCTGGGACAAGGTATTCTGGTGTCATAGGCAAATAAGGTATATAGCACCACTGGAAAATTCAGCGCCATACCTCCCCAATTCTGCATGGGATCAAGTGTCGCCTTAGGCGGTTGCCTACCTTTGCCTACCCGTTGTCCTGGCTCTGTAGCCATGTATCTGACTCCCCAGGATGCAACAAAAAGTATGGATGACACCTGCCTCCAGTGCCCTCTAATCTGTAATGGTGCACGATGTTGATTGATTTGGCTGTATGGGGTCCTGAAATGGTTAATAGATGACTGATGGCCTCCCTGACCACAGTGGATGGCAATGGAGATGGTTCGCCAATGGGTACAGCACCATGCCCCATTACAGATTAGGGGCACTGGATGCAAGTGCAATGCAAACAGTATTATACATCCAGCATTGCCGTCCCAGGAAGCTTTGAATAGTTGAAATTGTGGTTGCACCCAGGGCTGCCATCAGTCATCTATTAACCGTTACAGGGCCCCATACAGCCAAATCTATTGGGCCCCCCATTACTAGTTCCTATTTTTAACATATCAGTCAGCCCCTTTTTGATTAGGGCCCCTGACCGGAGTACTGGCCTATTGGCACCCCTGGTTGCACCAGATCAAAAAATGTTGCATTCAGCGTTCTTCAGTCCGGCACGACCCCAGCAGATTATACTGTACATAAGTCCAGCACTGTGCCCCACTTCAGCCCAGGGGCAATGCATCCAGGCTCTAGCATTCAATATTCCCATACTGCCTCGCTCCGGATAGCCAGAAATATGGTTGCAATACATCAAAAAATGTTGCGTGCAGTGTTCTTCAATTCACTGCAACCACACAAGGTGGAAATGGGGATGGTTCACCCATAGGTTCAACACCGTGCCCCGTTTCAGATTAGGGGACAGTGGATACAGGTGGATGTCGAGATTTTGCTGCATCCAGTGTTCCCATCCAGGGCAGCTCCAAACATTGAGATCATTCTAGATAAAAATAATCGCATGCAGCATTTTCCAATCTTTTGTAACCACAACAGATGGAAGTGGAGCCGGTTCGCTCATGGATACAATGCCGTGATCCATCACAGATTAGGGGGCAGTGTATGCAGTTTGTTGCATCCTGGGTATCTCTGAATAGTCAGATGCAGGGCTGTGCCAGATCAAAAAGAGGTACATGAAGCGTTTTTTAGTCTGGTGCAATGACGCCGGATGGCAACTTTGCCAGATTATTCATAGGTCCAGCACTGTGCCCCATTTCAGACTAGGGGCACTGAATGGGATGCAGGTGCAATGTATGCAGTTTGCAGCAATAAATAGAGAGTCAGCTCACCCGTTCCTTCGATATTGATCAAAATCTAGATCTAAAATAATCGCATGCAGAATTTTTCAATCTGTTGCAACAACAACAGAAGGAAATGGAGATGGTTCGCCAATGGGTAAAACACCGTCTCCCATTACAGATTAGGGGGCACTGGAGGCAGGTGTCATCCATACAATAGTGCATCTCAAAAAATCTGAATATCATTGAAAATTAAAGGGGTTCTCCAGGACTGTCTTGTTATTTGTCATAGGGCTAAAAAATTTATTACATTAAACCTTGTAATTCATCTTGTAATGAGTCCATACAATATCCAGGTTTCTCTATTTGACTTAAATTATTGATATCAATTATCTTTTCATTGATATTCTCATTTTTTGAGATGCACTAGTAGTTTGTTGCATTCTGGGGAGCTATGGATAATCAGATACATGGCTGCAGGGCCGGGACAACGGGTAGGCGAAGGTCAGCAACTGCCTAGGGCGACACTTCATCCCAAGCAGAAATGGGGAGGCATGGAGTGGGCTGAATTCTCTATAGGGGAACACTTGTCCCAGTCCTGCATGGCTGTGCCAAATCAAAAAGCATTGCATGAAGCATTTTTCAGTCTGGACACATCATCATTCCCCATTACAGATTAGGGGGCACTGGATGCAGGTGTCATCCGTATAGTTTGTTGCATCCTGGGGAGCTATGGATGGTCAGATGCTTGGCTGCAAGGCCAGGAGAACAGGTAGGCGAAAGTCAGCAACCGCCTAGGGCGATACTTCATCCCAAGCAGAAATCGGGCTGAATTTTCCATTGACGCTATATGCCTTATTTGCCTAGGGCACCAGAATACCTTGTCACAGTCCTGCATTGCATGAAGCTATTCCAGATTATCCGTAGGTCCAGCACTGTGCCCCATTTCAGACTATAGGGCAATGGATGGGATGCAGGTGAATGCCTGCACGTGAATGCTGCATCCAGTGTTCTCATCCAGGGCAGCTCCGAATAATGTTATAGTTCTAGATCAAAAATAATCGCATGCAGCATTTTTTAATCTGCTGCAACCACAGCGGATGGCAATGAGCACAGTTCGCTCATGGGTACAACACTGTGCCCCATTTCAGATTAGGGAACAGTGGATACAGGTGAATGTCGACATTTTGCTGCATCCAGTGTTCCCATCCAGGGCAGCTCCAAATAGTGAGATTGTTCTAGATAAAAATAATCGTGTGCAGCATTTTCCAATCTTTTGTAACCACAACAGATGGAAATGGAGCCGGTTCGCTCATGGATACAATGCCGTGCCCCATCACAGATTAGGGGGCAGTGGATGCAGGTGTCATCCATACAGTTTGTTGCATCCAGATGGTCAGATGCAGGGCTGTGCCAGATCAAAAAGAGGTGCATGAAGCGTTTTTCAGTCTGTTGCAATGACGCCGGATGACAACTTTGCCAGATTATTCATTGGCCCGGCACTGTGCCCCATTTTCAGACTAGGGGCACTGTTTTGTGATGCAGGTGCAATGTATGCTTTTTGCAGCAATAAATAGAGAGTCAGCTCACCCGTTCCTTCGATATTGATCAGCTGGAGGAAGCACGGCCAGAAGTTAAGCCCAGCCTTCAAGTGGAATGCACAGGACAAAGGGAAAGGGACCAGCTTCCAATCCACCAACCATGTTAGAATAAAACTAATTCCTTTATTTCCATATAAAAACATTCTCCGTATCAATGGACAGACAAGATTGTCGTAGCTGATGAATAAATGTATTCCTGCTGACGCATTTCAGACAAAGTCCCACTAAGGAGTTTGTCTGAAATGCATCAGCAGGGACACATTTCTTAATCTGCTACACCAATCATGTCTGCCCATTGATACGGAGAATGTTTTTATATGGAAATAAAGGAATTAGTGGTTGGTGGATGAGAAGCTGTCCAATGTATACAGGGAGCTAGATAGTTGGACATATGGTGGTGTCAGATCAGAAATACTTGAAATCAGCTTTTTGTAATCTGGTGCAACCATGCCAGATCACCCATAGGTTCGGTACATTATATTATTTCAGCCTAGGGGCCATTGGGTGAAATGCAGGTGCAATGTGTACAGTTTGTTATCTCTAGGGTAGCCCGGATCAGTGGACTTATGTGAACCTAGCCTTAGGTACCAAATGCTCAACAATAGATAACACATGAGGCGGTAGAAAGTGAAGAGTATTTACCTGATCTCACTTGAATGGGGAGGAATATTTTACTTTCAGATAAACCAACTGGAATGAAGCAGGTGCTCACAGTGATGGATGATGGACATAGCAGGAAGAAATAACCAGCTCTTTATAATAGTGAGATACATCACAGTGCAAGCATTCATTCACACATACAGCTCTGGAAAAAATCACTGCACAATTTTCTAAAAATCAGCATCTCTACATGTCTGACAGCCATTCCATTCCAGTGTCAGCTGAATTCCACCCAAAGTCCACCTCATTCTACTTAATGTGCTTCTTTTATGCTGATCAACATGAAACCAAATCTTATTTAATGAAGGAAAATATAAAAAAACATGCTATGTGGTTTCACAATCCTCTTGCAATAGGAGAAGCTGGAGGGCAAAACAAGTGCTAGGAATAGGCCAAAAGGAATTTTTAATGAAAAAAATCATGGTTATTCCACCAAAAATTGATTTCTGAACTCTTTCCCGAATTGAAAAATTTGTCTTAATTTTTTTAAAGAAAAAAAGAACCTGTTTTCTTTGCTTATTTGAGGTTTTGACAGCTCTGCTGTGCTTTTTTTTTTTTTAAAAAATTTTTTTATTTTTCTGTTTTAAAAAACTAAATTTTTTTTTTTGAATTTAAAGGGACATGTCAGTAGTTTATTTAAAAAAAATAACAAAGGGACATTTTTTCTCAAAAAAAACATCCATTGAAAAGGGAAAAAAAAGGAAATGGGAAAAATTGTGCAGTGGTCTTTTTCCAGAGCTGTATGTGCGGTCTAATGCACTGTATGGCGGAAGGTTTACTGTGCTGGTGAAGAACACCTTGTCGGCTCGGAGAAATGTCTCAAAGTAACAGCTGATCCATCTGATAAATGTTTTCGGACAAACTCAGTCCCGGATTGTTTTGGTTACCTCGTAACCCCCGGAATAGGCCTCAGGTTATTTTCAGAACATCCATTTGACAGGAGTTTGGGTTTCTTATAGTGGTGAGCTCTGTTGGGGGAAAAACCCCTTTATTTTCATACCCTGCCAACTCTCCCGTTTTTGGGGGGGGGTCCCCCCTATTTGGGGTTTTCCTACCGCCCCTCCCCGGGGGTGTTGGCATTCCTCCCCCCCGCCAGCAGGCGGCGGGGGGTCCTTTGAAAAGGCCCGGGAAACGACAAGGGTTCGCTAGTGGTTCTTTGGCGGGCCCCCACGGGGGGGCTTTCCTACAGGCGGGTGAGGGGCCGGGTGGGGCCCCCCCTTCAAAACCCCCCCGGGGTCTCGCTGTGCGGGAGGGGGGCAGGGGGAAAGCTCCCCCCTCCCTCCTCCCCCGGTAGCCCGGCGCCTTTTTGTGCGCCGCCAACCCCAGGGTCTGGGGGGGGGGGAGGTGAGCGCGGTGTCTCACTTCCCCCTGGCCGCTGGGGGGAGATCGCCCCGGCCCCGGCCCCCGTGCGCGGGGGGACCTGGTGAGGTAAGTGGTTTTTTATTTTATTTTTATTGTTTAAAAGGGGGGGCTTGCCTGGCAACAATGGGGGCATTCCTGGCAACAATTGGGGGGAAACCCCTGGAACGAGGGGACATCTCCCTGGCAACAATGGGAATTCCTGGAACAATGGGGGCATCTACCTGGAACAATGGGGGCACTACCTGGCAAAGAGGGGGCATACTGGCAACGGGGGGGAATTACCTGGCAACAGGGGGGGCATACTGGCAAACAATGGGGGGCACCTACCTGGCAAAAAAAAGGGGGGGCCCCTCCCTGGCTACAGAGGGGGGATCTATTGGCTACAGAGGGGGATCTACCTGCCTGTAAGGGGACCCCCTGCATATGGGGGGTTTCTCTGGCTTAAGGGCATCTACCGGGGCTTTTTAAAAAGCGTTATGCTTTTGGTGGGTGGGTGTGGTTTTTTAAAAGGGGCGGGGCTCCGAAAAAGTGGGCGTGCCCATGAAAAATTTTTTTGCCGTGACGCCTACGCGCGCCGCCCACAGAATTCCTGCTTTTTCTTTTAAAAATTTGGAAAACATGGTTCACACGTCTTTTGCTCAGTATTTTACAGCAAAAACCAGGAGTGAAACCTACTCAGAAGAAAAGGTATAATAGATTTGTACCTCTTGAGTGTTTCGGATCCATTCCTGGTTTTGGCTGTAAAATACTGGCAAAAATAATGCAGTGTCAACCAGGGCTGGGACAAGGCATTTTGGACTAACAAGCAAATAAGGCAGATGGCCTGGTGCTGACCGGGTTCACAGTGCTGTGGCTGTGCCTTCCCCAACTAGGTGGAATGGGGAAAAACACAATTGCACCATTTTTTCAGAGGTTTCATTTTTATAGAGTGTAACTATCAGCCGGCACCCGCCGTGTATGGAATGGGCTCAGCTCATGATCCTGCTCCTTACACCTCATTCCAGACAGACACGAGGTGGCACTTAAGGTAACCGCCTACCTTTGCCTAACCCTCTTACTGGCCATGCTGAGTGCTCCCGGATCCCAGCAGAAATGCTCATGAGGACCCGGTTGAAATGCTAAGCACCAGCATTTTGGTGCCCTTGGAAAACGACTTCCCCATCCCCTGCAGAAAACTCAGATGCACAGCCCTGACCTGACTGTACCCTCTCCAGCTAGTATGAATGGCAATTAATCACAATTGACCATTTTTTTTGAAGGTCTCATTTTTATAGAGTGTTACTAACAGACAGTATCTGCCATGTATGAAATGGACAGAACTCATGATCCCACTCCATACCTACTTGCGCCCCCTTCCGGAGAGGCATGAGGTGGCTCCCTATGCATTGTCCCAACCCCATGTGAATGGAAAAACAGTGGTCCCTCGAGTTGGGCCTCAGGATACCACTTTCCCCATACAATTTCAGAGATCTGCAGCTCATATGATTGATGAAAGATTCAACCAATTTTGAACATTTTACTTGTAAAACATCTGTACTAGTCCAGTGCATGCAGTGATTGGCGGTCTAGTAGCGCCTCTCTACAGTACAGTGCGGTGCTACATGTCCTGTACGGCTCTTACATATATTAGTGAGGTGCATGCAGTAATTGGTGCTCTAGTAGCACCGCTCTACTGTACAGTGCAGTACTACATGTCCTGTACTGCTCTTACATGTATTAGTGAGGTGCATGCAGTGACTGGTGGTCTAGTAGCGCCTCTCTACAGTACAGTGCAGTACTACATCTTTTGTACTGCTCTTACATGTATTAGTGAGGTACATGCAGTGATTGGTGCTCTAATAGCACCTCTCTACAGTACAGTGCGGTATTACATGTCCTGTACTGCTCTTACATGTATTAGTGAGGTGCATGCAGTGATTTGGGGTCTAGTAGAGCCTCTCTACAGTACAGTGCGGTACTACATGTCCTGTACTGCTCTTACATGTATTAGTGAAGTGCATACAGTGATTGGTGGTCTAGTAGCGCCTCTCTACAGTACAGTGCGGTACTACATGTCCTGTACAGCTCTTACATGTATTAGTGAGCTGCATACAGTGATTGGTGCTCTAGTAGCGCCTCTCTACAGTACAGTGCGATACTACATGTCCTGTACTGCTCTTACATGTATTAGTGAGGTGCATGCAGTGACTGGTGGTCTAGTAGCGCCTCTCTATAGTACAGTGCAGTACTACATGTCCTGTACTGCTCTTTCATGTATTAGTAAGGTGTTTGCAGTGATTGGTGGTCTAGTAGCATCTCTCTACAGTACAGCGCAGTACTACATGTTTTGTACTGCTCTTACATGTATTAGTGAGGTACATGCAGTGATTGGTGCTCTAGTAGCGCCTTTCTACAGTACAGTGCGGTACTACATGTCCTGTACTGCTCTTACATGTATTAGTGAGGTGCATGCAGTGATTGGCAGACTAGTAGCACCTCTCTACAGTACAGTGCAGTACTACATGTCCTGTACTGCTCTTTACTTGTGCCAGGATGAGCGGTTACTGTGGAAACTTGGAGAGGGACCCATTTTCTTTTTTCTGGTCCATTGTATATAAAGGGCAAAAAAAAAACATGAAAATCTCCAAAGGAGCATTTTATGCTATCTACAATATATGAAAAAACTTTGAGATTCTTGGTCCGCATGTTTTTGGCCAAAAAATGCTCAAGCCACCCCCGGCTTACAACGGGATCTCAGTTGGGTGGTCCTACTCTATATTATCTCTCACCTGGGTCAACTTCAGACCTCTCACTGTGCCAAACGGCCTCCAAAATGCAGAGAGAAAAATTAAAAAAGCACCAACCTCTCAAAGCATAGTGCATTGATATAACAGCCTGTGGAGGTGGGCGGGTGCAGGAAACCAAAATGGAGGTATCTACTTCTCCTTATATAGTTTAAAAGCAAATATGTGCCAAATACAACGTATAGTCCTGCACAGAAAAACATTTCTGAAAAAAACACTGCGAACCTGGGTGCCACTGGCATGGCTGCGGCACATATACATATGTCCACAGTCCAATACCAGTGGCACACCACTGCAAAAAGGGCAAAAAAACACATAGATACCTCCATTTTGGTTTCCTGCACCGCCCACCTCCACAGGCTGTTATATCAATGCACTATGCTTTGAGAGGTTGGTGCTTTTTTTATTTTTCTCTCTGCATTTTGGAGGCTGTCTGGCACAGTGAGAGGTCTGAAGTTGACCCAGGTGAGAGATAATATAGAGTAGGACCACCCAACTGAGATCCCGTTGTAAGCCGGGGGTGGCTTGAGCATTTTTTGGCCAAAAACATGCGGACCAAGAATCTCAAAGTTTTTTCATATATTGTATATAAAGTACACGATCCAAAGAAGCTTCTGTCCTCATCATAGAAAGTGATTTCCAGCAGCTCTTTTTGATGTTATATGTAGGATGCGTTTTATCTGTATTAGTATCTACTTCCTTTCCGTTTAACTTCATTTTGCATTATGTTGGTGACGTTTTTGGGCTTCAGAACCAGTTACCAGTTTTCCATAGAGTTATTTTCTCAACATACAATGGTCACCCTGGAACCAATTTATATTGTATGTTGAGGGATCAGTGTACTCCCATCAAACCTTGCACAAGGAACATCATTGTATTTGATGTGTTCTTCATGCATTTCTCGTCAAAATATGAAAACTACTCACCAAAATATGCTTTAACAAAATACATATGTAATTAGGTGAGTTTTTTGCAATAACTTTTTGCATTGTAAAATTATAATAGAGAAGTGATTTCGCACACCAGTAATTGAGGTAGAGGTGTTTACAGTGGAAGGAAAACAAGTCCGTATCCCAAGTGAAGGTACAAGTATTTATTCCATATTGAAGAAGGACACGAATGATCTGGACTACAATTTTGCAATATACGTCCATTAACAGTGTCCTACCTATTCTGAGATATCCCCTCTTATATGGGCTGCATGAGCTCCTCAGGTTGCTATAGCTACAGACCTGTTTGATCTATGCTGATAGGTTGCCAGCACTGGTTGCTATAGCTACAGACCTGGCTTCTACTGCAGCCTAGTAGAAACCAGTAAACACGCCCCTGAATTCAAAGTGAAACCAAGAAAACAGGACAAATCATTGTAGTGAGACAACCCTTTAATCTTCCAACTTTGTCAATTTTGAATAATTAGTTGCATGTTCTATTGTAAAATTAACCTCACAAAGCGCGCAATAAGCACAAAGAATTGTCAAGCACTACAGTTTTTATGCATCACATAGTGCATCAAATGACACGGGGGAAAAAATGCATCGTGCTCTAATGGTTCGTATTCCTACAGTGGCTCAATGGTTTGCACTGTTGTCTGTAGTGGTGGAGTCCTGGGTTAAAATCCCACCAAAGACAACATCCGCAAAGAACATGTTCATTCTTCCGTCTGGTTTTTGGGCAGAACATGAACATGTGGGTGCGATGGGGACGTCTTGAATCCGCAAACCCCGGACAAAAGCCGTCCCCCTGTGTGACAAAAACATTTCCCGACCGTTATTCCGTCTGGGCGCGTGGGCGGCTAGGTGCACTAGAACCATACAAAGCTATAGATTTATAGCTTCGCTACGCCATTTCTAGGCACATTACTGCTGGAACAGGTAGAGCACTTTCAAAGTGGTTTACCTGAGCCAGAACTTTCATACAGGCGTTAGAATGCATCTGATTTATGACCCACTGTAGACCGGGTTCATAAATCAGGCACATTCTAGGCTATTACCCTGTTTCCCTGAAAATAAGACAGTGTCTTATATTAATTTTTGTTCCTAAAGACGAGCTAAGACTTATTTTTAAGGGATGTTTTTTTTTCTATGAACAATAATTCACATTTATTGTTGAACAAAACATCAATCTGTATTAATATACTGTAGTGATTTCATCACAAACATCAGCATAAGCAGCCAAACTCTGAATTGCATCAAAAAATGCACTAGGTCTTATTTTCGGGGAAAATTTCATACATGCCGCCCTAAACATTTCTACGTTTATTTTTGTGCGTGGTGTTAAATTTGCGTTTTATGCATCAAAATAAGTGTCAAATAATTTTGTGTGAATCCAGCCTTCCACTTACATGAAATACACAGAAATACATATGGTAGTGCACAGAGGAATTTGTAAGATACTGATTACTTTTAAGAAACAGAAGTATTTAGACCAATAGATTGGTTTTTATGTGTTTGAAACTGTTCTAAGCAAGACAGCACAACCATTAACCAAGCCCTAGCAATAAAGGAAATAGTAAAACGCTTCTCTTCAGAAGTTTATATACCTTTCGTCCTTAATATTGTGTATTGCCTCCTTTGACATCAGTGACAGCTTGCGGTCTGTTGTGATAGGTGTGAATAAAGCCCTTTATTTTCTCATGTGGTAAAGCTGTCTATTCTTCTTAACCAAAAGCCTCCAGATCCTGTAAATTCTTTGGTTGTCTAGCATGAGCTGCATGTCTCAGTTCAGTAAAGTTGAGATCCAACAAATGTGATGGTCACTCCGGAACCTTCGTTAAACTGATAATTTGACTTGACTTGGATTTGACTTTTGATTTTTTTTCCATATTGGAAAGTCCAAGCGTGCTCCACGTGTAGCCTCCCCGCTGATGAATACAACTTGGACCCCAATATTTTTTGATAGGATGCTACATTCGTCCTGCTTGCAAATTTTGACCACATTGTGGTTCACCCCTAAAAAGAGTTCCAGTTCCATGCTTCATGGTGGGGATACTGTTCTTTTTTCATAGCTCTTGTTGATTCCTGCCCAAAACAGCGTTTATGGTTGTGACTATAGTTACTCAAACCTGTCCTTCTCCTATCCGACGCTGTTTGAACTAAACCTGTGAAGAAATTTGGGTTTGGGACCTAATTTTTTTTACTTTGACCCTAATTCTAAGCATAACTCTAACCCAAAGTTGGGGTTTGGTCTTTTTACTGGCTTAGGCTAGGTTCACACGGAGTAACTGCGGGGCGTACAGTACGCCCCGCAATAACGCCGGTGTTCGGGAGCGTACTCCCGCGGGGCAAGTGGGCCGGCATCCAGCCGGCCCCATAGACATTCATTACTAGCGGCGCGTATTCGCCGCTAGTAATTGACATGTCACTTCTCTCCTCGGCGGCGTTTACGTCGCCTGGGGAGAGGAGGCGTAATCCATAGTTCTCTATGAGAACTGTGGATTAGCGTAATGACTGGGGCGAATGTTGCCCGTAATTGAGCGCAGTACTGTGCGAAATACGGACCGAAATGCGCCCCAGTTGACCCCATGTGAACCTAGCCTTATAAGGGTTAACCTACCACTCCACAGGGCTTTTGGTCTGGCGGCTCTACCGTGTGATGTTACTACTAGTCTCTTCTGGTCCCTTGTTTCATTCCGGACTGGAAAAAATGTTGCACCAGATATGACATTGCTCCAAGTGCACCACAAAACTAGAAGCACTGTGAAGTAGTAAGCTGACCCTTACAAATCAATAAAAAAAAACAAAAAAGCCGCGAGATGTATTGGATCTATAAACTAAATACACTAAATCACATGGATTAAATGAAGATTTTGAATCTATAGTGTAAGCCCGTGACTCGCAATAAAAAATTAATAAAAATTTTTTATAAATTTATTTTTTATATAATTTTAAAAAAAATTAATAAAAATTTTATAAATTTTATTTTTAAAAATATATATAATTTTAATAAAAGGATTTAAAAGATCAGATAAAATAAAAAAATATATCCTTTTAAATAGCCTTTTTTAGGAAACAATTTTTTAATGAATGGATTTTTATGAAGGGAAATTTTTTTAAAAAAGGCTTTTATGAATGAACTTGAATCAATTTCCCCTGGTCCTGCTTCCACGTGTGTCCGCCCCTTTGGGGCTTCCCCAGCGTTTGGTGGGGACCCTTTGGGGTGCGCGCACCCCAAAGCCTGCGGACATTTACACACAGTGCCCCTGCTTCCTCCCCGGGAAAACCCCTGCCCCTTTTTCCTTTCAAAAGGAAAACTTCCCCCCGGCTCGGGGTCATTTTCCTTTGGGGTGTGCTTCCATAAAAGCTAACCTTGCTGCTAAGGGGGCGCCTTTTTAAACCCCCCTTTGGTTTCCAGAGTGTTTTGAAAGTTTCTGTCTAAAAACGGGGTTAACCCTGTGCTGCCCAGCCCCACCTTACACCGGGCCTGTACTTTCCTGTCCCTGACCGGCCAGCTTTTTCCTGCTGTGTATCTTTTTATCCCCCGGGGACTGGGGTTTCCCATTAAACAGCTACTGCATTTTTTTATCCGTCACCTGTGTTCCTTTGGCCCCCCCCCGGCTACCCCCCCCTTCCGGGGTGGGCCCTGGGGACCCCCCTGTACCGGGCCCTTTTTCGGGGTTTTGCGGCCATTTTAAACGGAAGAAACCTAGATAGGCCATAAAATTTTTACTATAAAGGGAAATACCACACCCAGTTTTTTTGGCGGGTTTGGGTTCATTCAGGTGCACTTTAAAAAAAACTACTATGCCCCTAATAATGGAGGTAGGAACCCCTTGGTTTAGCTACAGCCCAACATTAATAATATCAGTATAACAATAACTACAAACAAAAATATTTAAAGCCTATGGGTAGAGATAAGAAAAAGCCCAAAAAATAAAATTTTTAAAAATACCATTAAAAACAATGGACACTTCCGGTTCCGGGGCCAACATGGAGTTTAAAGGGGTTCCACGAGCCCCCTACGGAACAGGGAAAAAAGGGGAATCCTAAACCGGGCATTCAAGCCCAAACCCCAGAAAGGTGTCCCCCCAAGCCAGAAATTTTCCGGCGGAGTGTGCGGGGGTTTATTTCGGGCCCCCGGACCGCAGCGGGGAAACTCCAAAAAGGCGGAAAAACCCCCCAAAGGGGGCCCGCGGGCTGAAGAAATGAGAGCGAGAGCAGACGTCCCCGCACCGCGCAATCCGAAAAACAGGCAGTAAAGGGGGAAATTTCCCCCCAGACAGCTCCCCGGGGGATCCGTATTGAAGAGGTCAGCAGCAGGGTTTTGGGAAAACGCCGGGGGAGGAGGTGCATGGAAACCCCGGGGGAACCAGAAGGGGGAGGGGGGAACGGGAGTGTGACCCACAGTGCAGCGGCGCCATGTGTTTAGGGAAAAGGACAATCGCTGCAGGAAAGGCGCTTGAAGGTTTCCCCGCAGCACACCTCCATTTCAGACCAGGGAGGTGAGCAAAAAGTCCTTTTTCCCCCACCCAACACCTTTCCCGAGCGGGCGTCCCTGTGCTGCTAGCAAATGAAAAGGCTTCTGCTGTCCCGTAATTGGGGACTCTTCAATAGAGACAGTCCCAATTCCTCTAATAACTGCCCAATTCTAAACCCCTGGAATCGGCTGATTTGCAGGTGACCCCTAGTTACCACAGGATATAGGAGTACTTGGACAATCCCAGATCTGTTTCCACGTATTTTTATTTCCCCCAAGGCCCGCAAATTTCATAATACTAATTCAAGAGCTTGCACAGTGCTCCACGCTCCCTACCCCTCAGATTCATACCTCCTTCGGGAAAAGGAGAGACGCAAGAAAAATATTTAATTGCCCCAACCACCATACCTTCCTTGAACAATTTTTTTTCTAAAAAATTTTTAAAAAATGGGGCGTACTAAGGGCCACCAACAGCAAGGAAAAAGGGGGGGAAAAAAACCCCCAATGCCCCTATCTCAGGGGGTACCCAAGGTCCCTTAAGGACCATGACCGGCTTCTGACGGGGAAATTTTCCCAACACCTCCGACCCGGGACATTAACCCATTTTGGGCCCCGGGGTTCCCCGGACTCTCAAAAATCCAGTTTTCCTAAATTGATACAGTATAAGGTTCCCCCGGGCCCCAAACCCTCAAAGCTCGGCCGCTGAGGGTTGCTAGATCTTTTTCCGATATCCAAGTTCATTGACCTCCACAGTGGAAAAAATGTTTTCTCAGGTCAAGTCCGCTTTAACCCCATAAAAAATCCCCTTGATCGCCATGCCCCCATCCAACTGCGAGGAAGCTGACAAAACGGGGTTCACAGCCCTAGTACCACCCAAGGAACAAGCTTTAAAACCGATCAGCTAGAAACCTAGAGAATCTTCTGGAGGAACAATCTGGGGTATTGGTATCTCAAAAACAATCCAACAAGAGACCTAGTCGCTTTGTGTGACGGAACTTGCGGAAAGCTTTTGGGGCCTCAGGGCTTTGAAAGGTAGAAAGGGCACACCGTTGGCCCAGATCTTCGTATAGGACCAGGGTCACAGTGCAGCGGAAATGCCGGAGCAGCTTCAGGAAAGCCCTGCCGGGTTTTATTGTAAAATCCCTGGACTTCACTGAAAAGGGTCGCGATTCCCTAAGGGCGTTCAGAGTCTAAAGGAGACCTAACCTTTAGGGTGGGAGGGTTTTGATTTCGAAGATTTCCCGCTGAATTTGTTAGGGGCCGGGTTTTTCACCCATTTGTTGGGCCCCCTTTTTTCTTAAAAAAAAGGAAGTTCGGCTACTGTATCCGCAGTTTTTAAAAAGTCTTCCACGAAAAGGGAAAAATATCTCCCCCTTTTCCCGTCACCAGTGGAGGCAAAGTCTTCCTTGACAGGGAAAAAACATGGGGAGCCGAAATTTTTCTAGGTTTACCTTTGGCTGCCGACAATTTGACTTGAGAAGAAGAGGCCCACGCGCTCAGGCCATGATCCGAAGGAACAGAGGAAAGCTCTGCCTCCAAGCTAGGAGACTGGGGGGGGCACAACCCAAAAAGGAACTATTTTTTGCTTTTACGGTCCCCCAGATGGGTTTTTTGGTCATATCTGGCCTGTTTCATGATTTTTATATGTTTTCATTATTTTATGGGTTAGTTTATTTTTTTTCCTGTTTTGCTGTAGGTATTAGGAGTGCTTTTTCCCCTTACTTTTGTTTCTCCCGATGGAAAAAAGTTAAGCCCCCAAAGCACTTTTTTTGGAGGGAGGTTTTTCCCCCACCCCTCTCCTGGGGCCCCCTGGTCTGTTGACCATGTGTTAAGAAGTTTGTTACTTTCTGAAATGTTTTTCACCAAGGACTGCAATGTTTTTTTTTTTTCTTTGCCCCTTTCCTAGGTTAGAATATTATTATTGGAAGTTAAAGGCCTTTTTTCCCCGGGGTAAACGCATCATGGTTCTAAAAAACCCCTAAAGCGCTTAAGGTAGACTAGCTCTCCTAAAGGGACCCTTTTAGCCAAGGTTTTTGTCCGCATGTGGCCTTATGGGGGGGGACGGGTTTTTGGGTCTCCGGCAGTCAACAATAAGGCAGGGGGAATAATCCCGATAGGAAAGGGCTTGGATATCAGGGAATTACCAGGAATGATCAAGACGGAGGTGGGCCCAGTCCAAATTCAATGGGGGGGGAAGAATTTTTTTCCATCCAATGTTTAGGCCCCAAAATTCAGAGAGCCCTCTTTTTTTAACTCCCCACTCCCCCCAATTCCCTTTAAAAAGGGGGTTTTGGTCATAAATTTGGGTTTGGGGGGGACTTTTAAAGGGGAGTCATGTCCCCCGGTGGAAGACAAACGAGGGATAAAAGCGCCACTGGGGCCTTTCCCTGGGGAGGGGCCGCTTTTCCTCCCTTTGGGAAATTTTTTCTAGATATAGTCGTTGGGGTGGCGGGGCTTGGGAACCCCGATTTGGGGGGAAACACCATTATTCCACACCCCCACCCAAAATCGTGGTCCAGGATAAAACTACGTGTTCACCCCAAAAAGCCCGGCCTTTCCCGGGGGGTTTTAAGGGGCATTTTAATTGGGGGGATTTGGGGCATTTCTGACCACCCCACCTGTTCCATATTAACTCTTCTGAAAACAATTCCCGCGGGGGGTCTGAGTATATATGGATTTCCCCCCCCTTCCCCGACGAGAGATGAGGAGTTTTTAGGGGGACTCTGCAGGGGGGGGGGGTTGGTATGGAAAAACCAGGTTTGACAATAAATCCCATCAAGATTCCCCCCCAAAATATTCTGGGGCACGGGAAAAGCTTTTACTCAGGGGAAAACTAATGCTTTTTAAAACCCCAAAAAATTTTTAGGACCAAAGTGAAAGGAGAAGCCCCCCCTTTCTTTGGGGCAATTGTTCGGGAAAGGGATATAACAATTTTTTGCGTTCCCCACAGATGGGGCTCAAAATAAATTTGGGGGCAGCCAAGAAAGAGTTAAAAAAGAAGGGGGTTTTGGTTGGGGGAAGAGAGAAGCAAGTTTTTAAAAAAAACCCCGCTTTACCACATTTTTTTTTGCTTCGGCAAAAAAAAACCCGGGCCAAAAAAACCCGGCCCAGGGTTTCCAAAAAGGGGCCCCCCCCCTCCCGCCCCAGGCCGAAACCCCGTAAAAACACCTGAGGGAGTTCTTTAAAAGGGGAAAAAAAGGGGAAGAAAATTTTGGGGGATTTTTGCACTCTTTTACCCGACTCTAAATACAATGAACATCTTGAGACCAAAGGTCAAAAAAAGGTTGGGAAAAAAATTGATGTTTTAGGCCCCCTCGGGGGAGGAAACCGGCCCCCGTTTTTGGGGCCCCCTTTAAAAGGGTTAATGGAAAATTGAGGGGGGCCAATCTCAAAAACTTTTGAACAATTTAAAAACCCCCGGGCCTGATGGCTTTAGGGGGGGGTTTTTTTGAAAAAGGAGGAAAAAACCCCCCGAGACATCCCCCCCCCGGCCTTTTTTAACCATTGATCGGGAAAAAAAAAGGGGTTCGATAGCGTTTTACGGGAGTTGGCGGAACTTAAATCCTAGACAAAATTGGGCTCTTTGGGCCCCCCCCCCCCCCCCCCCCCACAATACCCCCCCCTTCCCTCCCCCCCCCCCCCCCCCCCCCCCCCCCCCCCCCCCCCCCCCCCCCTTCCCCCCCCCCTCCCCCCCCCCCCCCCCCGGCCCCCCCCCCCCCCCCCCCCCCCCCCCCCCCCCCCCCCCTTTAGAACCCCCCCGCCCCCCCCCCACCCCCCCTGTCCCCCAACCCCCCCCAAATAAAAATGACCCCCCCCCCCCCCCCCCCCCCCCCCCCCCCCCCCCCCTTTTTTTTTCCCCCCCCCCCACCCCCCCCCCCCCCCCCTTTTTTTCTCCCCCCCCCGCCCCCCCCCCCCCCCCCCCCCCCCCCCCCCCCCCCCACCCCCCCCCCCCCAACCCTGCATTTTCCCCCCTTTCTTCCGGTTTTATTTTTTTGGGCCCGGGGGTAACCCGGCAGGGATTCCCCCTTTCCCCCTATTTTTTTTAAACTGGCTTAGAGGCCCCTTGGCTAGGGTTTTCCCGACCCTTTGTCCCACGACATTTGAAGGAATCACAAATTTGAAACCAAGAATTGAAATTGGAAATTTTTTTCTGACGATTTTCATTTTCTTTTTGGACACCGAGGGACCGCCATTTTTTGCACCAACTGGGGGTCCTTTTGAGAATGCTCGGGCTTTAAAAATAAACGAAGGGCGAAAATCGGAACTATTGGGGTCTCAAAAACCGGGGAACCTTCCCACCCAAAATTTCAGGGCCTGGCTGCCTGCGTCACTTTGGGGGGGGAAAAAAAATTATCAAAATTTTTTAGGAAAATTCCCTTTTAGGGCAAAACCCCCAAAAATCCCTATATTTACCCCAAACTCCCCCCCCCCCCTTTTTTATTTAAAGATTTTTAGAGGCAACCCTAATGGGTGGGTCTCCCCTTTCTTTTTTGGCAAAAATGCCCTTAATTTGCATTTGGGCACTTCCCCCCAAATGTTATAAACCCACTTCAGGGAAATTTTCCCCCCCTATTTTAAAAAACTCAGATATCAAAATTTTATTTTCTAAATTTTTTTAAAAACCCCTTTATATGGGCTTGAAGGACCGGGAGGTTGGGCCATTTCAAAAGAAATTTTTTAACCCCGGAGGGTTGTGGGGAGGAAGTGAATCTCCCTTGACTTTTTCAAAGTATAATCTTTTCCTTTCTTTTTAAAACACTTTCGCAGATTGGGAAAAAAGTGTACCTCCTCCACCCCAAATTTTCCCAGTTAAAATCATGTTCTAGCAGCCCCATGGGGTCCTTCCCGTCTCTTTAATACCCAAAAATAAATCCCGACCCTTCCGAAGGGCCCCTAAGGTTTATGGGATACTGAAAAGAGGGGGTTTTATTTTGCGACCCCCGGAGGGCTTGTTGGGGAAAAATATTCAAATTGCCAGCCCCCTTGAGCAAGTATTTTGCCCCAAATTTTGGGGGCACCCGGGGGTTTTGGCAGGGGAAAAGAATGTCATTCCCCATTAATTGGGGGGGGGGAAAAGGGGGCATAGTAAAAAAAGTAGGATTTTCTTTTCCTAAATTTTAAAAACGGGGAACCCGAAATAAAATTTGCAAAAATTTCCCTTGTGTTTAGGGGAGGCGGGGGCAAATTTCCCAAAAATTTCCCAAACTCACCACTTTTTTTCTTAAGGCCAGGCTGTTAGTTTTTCCCAAAAAAGGGGGGTTATTCGCCCCCCAAAAAGGGAATGGGGTACCTAACTCATTTGATACGGGCCCCCGGTCCCGGGCTCGAGTCACCACCACTGTTAGCGTTTTCAAAACCCGCTGAGAGAATTTTTGACAACAAAGGGTGGGGGGGAAAAATATTAAAAAAAATGGGGAAACCCTTTTCCTGACATCATTTTATCTTATCCTTACTGCATTGAAAAGGGCCAAAAAATGGCGGTTTCAAAAAAATTAAAGATGAAACAAAATTTTTAAAAAAAAACCCCACGGGCCAGGGTTTTAAAAAAACCCCTCCAACCCCCTTTGCCCCTGATCGAAAACTGGCCCCGCCCTAAATGTAAAATTTCCCAAAACTGCTTGATGCACAAACATGGGGGGGTTTTTTTCCAGAATCTCAGGGTTTTTTTTGGAACCCCCCTAATTTCGTCGACAAAACTAGGAGAAATTTTTAGCTCCCCCTGACCCCTAAAGCATTATTGTTTCATGATCAAACCGGAGGGATCAAAACATCGGGCCCTTACGCAGATTATTTTATTTAGCAGCAAAGAGATCTCTGCTGCCCCAGATGGCTCGAGAGGGAGACCACCCTCAATAAACGAATGTTTCTGTCCCAGGTGAAACATTATCTGCTCATGGAACGGCTGGAGACCGAAGTGAACAAATTGTCTCAAACTGAAAATTTTTTTGCCAAATGGACCCCATTCATAAGAGTCTTTCGGGATAGGGACAGATCAAAATCTTAGTGTTCCCGTTTTAAATCAACTAAGTGGTATTTAGAGGGAGAACGGGCTGGCTCGCTGGGGCACCAGACTAAGAAGAGGATGTGTTTTCCTCTAAATAACCTGGGGAACAGGGGAAAATTTATACAAGGCCGCAGATTGGTATGACCAGCTGAGTTTAACTGCTGAATCTACAAACGCAAAGTCCTTGGTGGAAAAAATTTTAATATGTTAATTGTTTGTTACTATTGTTATGCTTCTATATTATCATTAGCTCTGCCATGTGCTATGGACACAAGGGGATATGGTAGTGTATCTACCTTGCCCAGAAATATCTAGATATCAAAAACTTAGGAAGTCTCCAATCATTTAGAGCCCCTTTTGTGCTAGAAGGTGGTGTAAATCCCAGTTATTAAATAATGGACACTGTCAAATGCATTGTCATTTCCTATAATTCTGTAATTTTATGCATGTTTTCCGTTCCTATTTTTGACAGTGTAACTTTATTTGCATAGTACTTAATTCTTAAAACAATAAAAATATGTTTAAAAAAATAAATAAATACAATGGCTACCAAACCATCGCTATCTGTTGCAGCGGCCTATCGCTTTGCTCCTTATATTGGGAGTTTTGAAAACCATTGTATTATCTATCTGTCGGCTGCTGCGGCACTATATTTCTCCTGTTATATCACTGCAAATAATAATCCCTGTTAAAACATAACTTTTACTTGACTATTTAAAATATTAATATCTAAACCCCTATATATTACCACTGCATACCTAGATGATACAGCATACTGTGCACTATCTGCCAGTGGAGTAATCGCCCCGATAAAGAGCGGCTGTAGCGACAATATCACTACATGCGTGTATAGACATCTTTAAATCCCAGCTATCCCGACGCGTTTCCCCCATACAATTTTAGGGTTCATCGGGGATTAAAA